>CAOLHI010008177.1:0-10116 GCA_948474755.1 Ctenosaura bakeri | reverse complement strand
ACTTAGGGGGTTTGTTAGTTTTTCTTTTTCCCCAAATTGGGAAACTAAAAAAATGGAAATTTTAAGGGGGGCACCCAGTTTAATTTTATGGGGCTTTAAAAAACAAACCCATCTTAGCTATTTGAGTAATTTTTAAAAAATTGCCCCCTAAGGGGTGAGAGCACTGCTGATAGGATTTTAAATTACGTTTTTAAATTTTTAACCCTCCCCTTTCTGGTTATTTTGCCGTCCGGGGGGATTTGGGATTGGGGTTTTAAAGGCCTTTTTTATTTTAGGTCTGTTGTGGTTTGCCCTTTAAGTATTTTTAATTTTAAAAACAAAATAAAATTTAATTATCAATGGTTCAAAAAGGAATGAAAAAGGGTGGCCTGGAGATTTGGATTTGTGGTATTATGCATGTTTGGCCCCCCCAAAATTTAAAAGGGCCAGTGTCAGACCCATGCCCCTTAAAAATTATTTTGGCCCGAACTCAACACCTTCCTACAGGAGAAAAAAGTTCCAATCTATTTCTAATTTATTAAAAAAAAAAAAAATTAAAATGATTTTTCCAAAGATCTATTCTTTTTTCCCAAAAACCCCTTTTTTAAATCTAATTTACAATTTGTTGTTTTCAAAGGGAAATTTTTAAATGAGAACTAAATTGTTTTACCCCTCCCTTCCTATTCGTTATTTTAAAAACCTTCCTTTTATTTTTATCCTCCCCCTTTAAATTTTTCAATTAATCAATTTACTATTATTTCCCTTTTTTTTTCTCACTATTACTATGTTTTCGCCACAAAAAAAAGCTTTTTTAAAAAAAAACCTGGAAAAATAACCACAGGCCTGGGAAGAGGAGGGGGCGGGAATTTTCCCAAATTTATACTGAACAATTACAAAATACTGTAAGGGCCCCTAATTGGCTTTAAGGGGAATAAAGAAAAAAGCAATAAATGTTACTGGCCAGTAAATTTTGCCTCCTGGGAAATGGCTAATATATTAGGCCCCTTTTATTCTTGATTCCCCTTTCTTTTTTAACCATTCTCATCCCAATTAAAATGGGTAAGTGAATAGGAATTAAAGAAAAAAGTGGATAAAAACAGGAATAAAAAATAATTAATTTAACCGGGCCCCAAAAACACCCTTTTCTCCACTTCCCTGTTGAGAGCCTTCCTCCATTTTTCTTTTGAGCCCGCTTCTATGAAGTTTTCTCCTCCTAATTCCCAACCCCTGGCCCCTGAAAAAGTCTTAGCCAGGGGCATTAAAAAGTGGGGCCCTTTTGGGGGAAAAAGGGCCCCCCCTTAGAAGGATCGGAAGCAGGGTAAGATGGGGAAGGGAACTTCATCTTATCCCTGCCCAGTTTTTTTGAGGTGGGCTTTTCCATCCGGAACTCCATGTTAAGCCCTTGGGCTGCTGGGTTGGACCTCTTCCAAAGTAAGGGGGGCCCCCTTTTTGGGAGGAAAGACCAAATTTGCAACGAGTTTTGGAGGTGGGCAGTTTTTCCAAACCAGTAAGGACAAAGTGTTTGATTTTCCATTTTATGTTTTTTCATTTTTTATTCCTGTTTATGTTTTTAAAAAAAATTTTCCCAAATTCTTTTACCCAGAATTGGGAAGAATGGAAAACGTTAAATTAAATGAATAATTGTTTCAGCCTTCCTGACTACTAGCATCCTTTTTTAAATTTTTGGAAAAGCGTAATTTTGGATTCTTTTGTCCCTTATCCCCCTTTTGAAAATTCGTCCCAGGTCGAAAAGACTTTGGGAATTTCCCCCCCCAAACTAAGGGTGGAAAGTTATTCCTTCGGGTTTTTCTAAAGGCCTTTGATATGGTGGATTTAAAGGTTTAAGGTATTCAAGAAGCTGGTAGTTGGGAAAAATTTTAAAAAAATAAGGAATTGGCTTGTATGTGTAGAGGAATGATCTCCAAGGGAGGGTAAGTAAGAAGGAAGTAGAAACAAAATTTATGTTCTGATTTAATTTAATTTTATTAAAAACAACATTTAATGTGAATGTCATGAGTTTAAAAGAAGATTGTTATAAGAAAATTGAATACGATCTTATGGAAGAATCACTTGTGGGGTTTTTTATTTCTAGTAAAAATTTAGTTAAAAAAATAGAAGATGGAATGATAACAGTACATCAGTGTAGTGTGGAAGTGGTCCCAGATTCAGTCCAAAAATTCATTTGTTAAGGTTCATGTGAGAATCTAAACACGTGGCAACAGATTATTTGGGGTCCTTTACATGATCTAATCAATGACAAAATGAAATCTTGAGGTAGAAAACTTTTAAGAGGTAGAGTACACTTTTTAGAATGATACCTTCAAATATATACATGCATCTCTTCCATTTTGTTTTTAAAATATAAAAATACTTAAGGAGCGCATATACTCAGCACACACAGCTCTAGACTAGAAAAGGCCTAGTAGCCCTAAGTCCAAGTGCCAGCAGGACTGGCAAAATACACCTAGAAAGTGCACGGGTTTTATCAACTGATTTGGAAACTGTGATTTGCAATGTTCACAAAGCTGCATCATGATCAGACCAGTGCTACTCCACTCCATCTCAGGGAGCCTAACTTAGCCTCCTCCTAATTCTACATCAAACTATGGCTCAAGATGTGTTTGTTTGTTTTTGAAAGTGCCCCATAAACTCTAGAACTAGGGTGGCCACCTTGCAATATTCCTGATGTTGTTGGATTGTAATTCCCATCAGTCTGTAAGAGCATGGATAATAGTAGAAACTCATATCAACACCACCTGAAGAGTCCACTCCTACCCTAGAGTGAGCTAAATCACATTGAAAGCTCATGGGACCTAATAAAATGTTCCTTCCAAATTCCTAGTGTTACCTTCTTGTCTGGGGGTCCCGGAAGGGGCGCCCAAATAACCAAACACAAACGTAAAGTTGGGGAAATTAACTGGAGCACCCCTTAAGTTAGCAAGAGGCAGGGTAACTTAGCAGGGGATCTTGTAACCCAATGTCTATGGGGTCAGGTTAGTTGAGCAGTCAGACGGTTCTGAAATCTCAAAAATGATATCTTTATCAAAGGACAAACAAACAGTGAAGTCACCACAAACACGCACAGCTAATTTAAGGAATTAGAAATGGAAGTTTCAGGGAAAAGGGGTGACAGGGCACCTTTTCTCCGTAGTCCTGAGATGCTGGAAGATGGTGGGGAAGAAAGCTCAGTGCGAGTCTCCTGAGGGGGAGCTCATCAGACAAAACGACAGCAAGGTGGGTTGAAGTCTAGAGCGATCTGATAGGGCGAGCGATCCGAGGTGGTCTTGAAATCGAGGAGTTTTTATAGGGTGAATTGTGCTGACAGGTCATGCCATACTCGGTGAGAACCATGTGAGTTTGGAGCGGGAAAAAGCATTGTGAAAGGTCAAGTTTAGCATGATGGGCTTAGTACAGAATCAACAATAGTATAGCCAGTATGCAAAAAGCTTGGCGTTGTCAGACTATCAGCATGAGGCCGGGCGTCTTTGTTTAGAGTCGCGCTTAAGCAAGAGGTGTCTGCATGAGAGGTCCTTGAAGCAACATAGTGGCTTTGTGTTGCCTGCCTAGGTGGAGAACAGAATGTCCAACGCTTACTGGCCATGCCTGTGTACGTGCTTGTCCGGAGGCCTCGCAAACACGTGGAGCGGGGTGGCAGAGGCAGGCCAAATGGATTTGATATCCAAAACAGATATCTGGTGCTATCACCGGGTAGGCCTGAACTGTAATGACACTAGCCTCAGATATTTTTCTGTTTAAACATTTCATGACTGTAAATCCATTCATTTAAGCTCAGCTGTGTTCCTGTCAGACCTAAAGGTGTGGAAGAAGTTCTGAAGAAAGAGAAGAAGATTGCAGGGGAGTGGAGTGCATTCTTTTCCTTCAGTGCTGAAAAAGATACAGGGCAAATACCTACGCCTGAATGAATGTTTTCAGGGAGGTACAATGAGGCCAAAGAGTGATGACAGAAGAGGAAGACCTTAACCTCCCACACTAACAATAAGAAAGACTACCATGTCCAGATGGTGTTCAGCTGACAATGCTTAAAGAACTCAGTTGGGAAATTGCTAATCTTCAGACTAAAACATATAACACATCTCTAAGAGCAGCTGCTGTCCCTGAAGCCTGGACAGTGGCCCATGAATACCATTTTTTGAAATCCAAGGAGCTTTAAAATGAACCCTCAAAAATGAGCGCTTTTAAAGGAACCTGTAAGTAAATGGGCAACTAGTGGGCAACAGCCACAATCAAAGATGTCATCTACAGATCCCAGGGCTTCTCTAGAAACTAATGATTTCACTAAGTAATTTACAATGATATTATAAATTAATTTTCACCCTACCAAACATTAACAACAAATTAATATTGTCATTTTTAATTATCATTTCCAAGTAATGTGGATCCTCAAGATTCACAAGCGTTCAGGGCACAGAACCCTCACAAAAGTGGGAAAACTATGAATAATTCCCCCCAATTCGCCCTCCTCTTCTCCTCTACAGTTCCCCCTCCCATTTTCTTGCTTCTGGCCCCAGTGCTCCTTGGGTGGGGGGAGAAAAAAAGACACGATAAACGTCCTACCCGTTCTTTCCCCTGAGATGGAGAAGATCGGAGTGCTGATCTCTTGTGTTCTATTTCTGGTCCCCATCTTAAGATAGGAGATTCCTCCCAGAAAGGACAAGTAGGAGCAAAGAGCGCACATGACCAGCCAGAAACCATTATACAGCAGAATGGGCAGCCTCAGAGCAGAAAGGACATGCCACCAGCAGTGCGTGGGGTGGCTTTGCTCACTGAACAGGGAAAAAAATATATTTTAAACACAAGCCTTGAACTGGGCCAGCAAGAATGAGAGGAGGGAGGAGGGAGTATGGTGCCTCACAAATAATCAAATTTGCGAAGGTCAAACTAGCAAATGCGGAGGGAGACATGTATGAACATATGGCATATGGGAAATGATGGTCTTTAGTCTGACTGGAATACCTTTCATGCATCTTTCAGATATACATATGACTCATTTTTATTATTTGAAAAGTACAAAATGTTTCAGAGAGCATGTTCAGGTTGGGAATGAACACTGAATCTTAAGTACAACTAACAGTAGCAATAAATAGATTTTATCCAAATTTATCTATTTAATCTTCTATTTAATTTTAATAGGACTCCGGGGTTGGTTAAACATAAGACTTTTAAAAAGCCTACAAAGCAGTGCCTGATCCGGCTGTTTTCAATTCGTTTAACTGCATGTCAAACTGGGACTCAGGATCCAAGCAACCTAGATCAGAATCATACACTTAGACAACCAATGGAGAAATCAGTTTCTCTGGAGAAATGCTTGTGCCTGACTCAAACTGCTCATCAAGACAACAGAGGTATTGATTTGTTAAAATTCTTCTCTTAAGAGTTACTTACTTATAGACTTAGATATCTAAAATATCACAATAACATACAGCTATTGAACACAGAACGGTTTAAAAACGCAATAATAAGGGAGACTCAGTAAGATTCTAATAGACCAAAACATTTAAATAAGTTTAAAAAGTTAGATAGCTGGAAAAAAATCAACTCTTTATTTTCACAAATGTATCTCCTTAAAACTGCAGCATTAAAAAAGCAAAGCAAGCTATTCTTCCAGAATCATAAGGAATTTATTCATCTACTTTAAACAAAAAAAAAAAAAAAAGGATACCCAAGAGACCTGCCAATTGACAGACCATGATATTTTGATAATACTATGTTTAGGTTCCATGAAAAAGTCATGCAGGAGAGTTGGCGTTTCTGATGATTATGGACTTCAACTCTAGAAGAGTTCATAAGATAAAACTGTGGAGCTGGAAAGGCTTTCCTCTCTTTGAATTTTGTAACATTGATTACGTATCTCAGATCTTAATTTATTAAGGTCATATCAACACCAGAGCTATGAATTTGAAGCCCAGCTCTTTCCTTATCAAATTTTCAAAAGCAAATGTCTACTTGAGAATTTGAGGGAAGGAGTGGAAGTGCTAGAGGAGGGCTAAGAGAGAGGGAGTCTCAGGAACCCTCCCTGGCCGGAAAAGGCACTGTACCTGCCAGGCAGTAGGAGTTGGCAGCTGGGACACTTTCTTTGAAGTTAACCCTGAAATCCAAAGCAGATTCACTCCCCCACCAGTAGGAAAGCCAGCAGCCCAGCTCCTCTCAGGAGAAAGAAAGTTAGTCTCTCTGTGCATGGTTCTGGAATTTTCCCAATATAAATTCATTTTGGAAAGAGCCTGGAAATACTGAGTTCCAAACAAGGACACCCATAACGTGGAGGGACTTGTGGTGGGGGGAGTTAAAGCTAATGAAAGGAGAGACCAAGGCAAAAAATATCAGCAAGATGAACATACATATTCCAGCATTTTCCCCTTTCAATATTTCTTACTGCTATTTAAATTCCTCGTTTAAACTTGCAAGCCATTTCACCTGTTTTCTTCCTCCTGTTGTTTTCTCAGAATTTGGTTGGAAAGGCTACCTTGCAGACTTGATTTTCTGCAAAACGAGAAAATCCACTTAAGTTCTGATGATCCGGAGTCAGGTGATGGGAAAGCCTCAAACACCAAATACTTCAGGTAAGGAAGAAGAGCAGAAAGAAACCCCTTCCTACTCTCACCAGGTCCAACTCTGACAGAGGAGGCAGTGGAACCTTCAGCCCTGGCCAACCAGCTTGTCGTGGCAACAGGGGCTGTTTAGAACACACTGCAAAAGAACCCAGGTGGGTTGCTGAGCAGTTGAGCTCCCCCTTGGCCTTCCACAAGTTAATGAAGTGGAATGGGGAGTCGTCTATGTGGAACCCATTCCAAAGAGGGCTGGGCTACAACATGATGGCGCTTTCCAGAGCTGTTAGTAGAAGGAATTCAACTACATCAAGCTTTGTGGGCTCACTTGGGCACAGAGATGCAGCAGAGAGAAACCCAGTGCAGGAGCCATGGAGCCAAGGAGGGAGAGGGACTCCAGAGGGCAGCCTATATTTTGCAGGATGAGCCTCAGCCTCAGGTTTGTGATCAGAGATAGTGAATGCAGACAGTTCCACTCCCTCACAAATCCCCTAGATCCATTTCAATCTGGTTCAGGCCTGGTGATGGGACAGGTGGGTTTGATTTCCTTAGTGGATAATCTGTGCTAGGAATATGACAGGGAATGTTCTGCTAGACATCTCAGTGGCTTTCAGTACCATCAACCATAATATCCTTTTGAGCTGCTCCATAATTTTTTTTGTTTGTTTGTTTATTTACAGATTCACATAACCTCCAACATTTCACAGATGAAAACTGGAACATGTGGGGCCAAGTAACACCAGACTGTGGTCAGGTCAGGACGGCAGATGTTATTAATGAAGAAGAAAATACAAACTAAGAGAGGCTGTAGCAGTTTGCTTCGGCCTGAAATCAATAGGAAAGGGCAAGACTCTGCTCCTCCTTTCCTGTGGGTGAGTTAACTGACTCTGAAGTAAGTTTGCAACAACTGATGTAAGCTGAGGACAAAGGGGGAAAGTGGAGTGTTACCCTGAAATTGTTGGTCCCAGTAGGGGCTCCCGGCTTTGCCAATTAAAAATGCCAAATGTTGGGAAATTGAACTCAGAGCACTGTCTGGCTAGCAAGAGGCAGGATAACGTTGCTGAGACTTCTTCCATCCTCTGTATACAGCGGAGGGTCAGAGTAGCTAGACAAGGTTTTACAAATAATGAACACTTCCTTTTTAAGTCCAAAGCACGGATTAAGAGGAAAACACGGAAGACAAACATAAACTAACTAACTTTGGAAAGAAAGAGTTGCAATGGAAGGCAATGCAACCTGTTCCGTAGTCCTGGAGAGAGAGGTTGGAGATTGGGGGAGACAGCTCAGCGTGGGGCGCTGAGGGGAGTCCTTTAGACACACCAGTGACAGGGGGCAGAATGGCAGTCGAAAGTGATCCAAAGATTGGTCAAAAATGAAGGGTTTCTATAGGGAGGTTTGTGCCTTTTGGCTATGTCAGTCCCAGGGAGAACAAAAAGGGGGTTGGTGCTGGACAAATGGTTTGGAAAGTTCTATTTTAACATGATGGGATTTGTCCGTAAAGACAATACCTTTGGCCGAGACGTTGATGACCCAACATAAAAGAGTAACTTGTTTGAAAGCCATGTGGCGATTGAGGAGTTTGCAGCGGGGAAGTTCCCTAAAGCTTCAAGTGAGGTTTGAATTGCTGGCTTCAATGGAGAATGGAATGCAAACCATTAACGGCCGCACTCTGTCCGTGCTTGTTCGGAGAACTCCCAAACATGTGGGATGAGGTCACTGCGAGCCAGTCCAGCTAAAGCCGAATTAAATTATATCAAGTGATATCTGGGGGTCCTCACCAACAGTGCCATAACAGAAAGTAACAACCCCCCCCCCAAAAAATGGGTGGTGTTGGGGGCAATAGTGCACATTTTTCCAATTAAACAAGGACACCCAATTTGGAGCCGAATTCAGGACTACTTCACAGTAAGTTAAACAATAGCGACTTAAACATTGCTAACTCATAAAACATTCCCTAACTATCACAAACCTATTCCTAACTATGTATTTACAATAAGTATGAATGCCACAATGGCAGAATGGTAAAATGGCAAATTTCCAGAAACAGTAACTGAGCATGATACACAGTGGAGCATACAGAATTGACAATGCAACAATGAAATCAACAGTACTGTAAACATAACAAACTTGCATTGAAGGGCGTGTGAGCAGAAACTGATCAGAAGCTACACTTTGGCGGTAAGGGGCAGAATTAGCAGCGCTGGTCCAGAGCGGGCGAGTTTATGCAATAGTCCAGTTTGGGAAGCAGGAATAAAGTTGCAAAACGTACAGTTCAAATTTGGTGAATGGAGGCACAGTTCCTGGTTTGGGAGAGGTGCGATGCCATTGTTCAGGCACCCCCACTCCTCGATACCAAAAGGTTTAAGTAACTGAAATGCGGGCATAGAGTTCAAAAGTTCTAATGGGCCCCAAAAAAGCAGGCAAACTGTCCGGGAGAGAAGAGGAGGTTGAGAGGAAGAAAGCTCAACGCGGTTCGCTGAGGGGGCAACTTGCTGGACAAATGAACAGCAAGGCAGGATAGCAGTCTGGAGTTTTCTGAGGGGGTTTGGTTTTTGGGGACCTTTTATGGGTGGATTTTACCTACAGGTCATGCCATGCTCGGTGAAAATCCCGGAAATTTGTAGCTGGACAAAGGCGTTGGAAAAGGTCAAGTTTACATGAAGAGAGCACTTGATGACAATAGTATGGCCAATATGCAAATGGCCCAACATAAAGGAATGGCTTGGCTCTCGGTCGGGCATCTTTATAAAGACGCGCTGAGCAAGGCTGGTTTGCAAAAAAGGATAGTCCCTCAAGCGATGGAGAGGCATTAAGTTGCTTGCCTAGATGTGGTTTGGAATGTACAACCATTAATGGCTGCGCCTGTTTACGGGCTTGTCTGGTGGCCCTTGCAAACACGTGGAGTAGGGTGGCAGAGAAAGATCAAATAAAGGCCAAATTATTTGATATCAAGTGATATCTAGCGCTCTCACCACAAAGCTGAATTGATTTCAGTCTGGGTTTTTCAAATTTGCTCAATAAATTTGGTGAAATCCAAAGGCTATGTTTAATTAGTGAAGTTTCTTTAGCCATATTTGGGAATCTTCTGTAGGAATATTTGGTAATCTATATGAAGCAGAGTGCACTGGGGCTTTTCCAGGAGCTTGTGGTAGAGACAGGAGAAAAGGGCTCTGAATTGTCTTGTAGGGCAGAAAGAGAAAAACCTATGTAATTCACCAGGAAATCCTTCTTCAGATAGAAAAGGAGATAGACAAAAGAAGTTGACCTAAATTCATTACAAGAGCCCCTAAAAACTATGTGGGTGTCAGCTAGCATCGTTATTTTCTCCCACACAGGGAGATCTCTGGATCAAGCCAGGGCCAGGACAGACAGGTCTGGCTCAGTTCTCCCTCTCTGAGAACACAGTCCCTTCCTCGCTCTTTTCCCCCCTTGGCTTCCACGGTTATCTCCCTTTCCTGCTTTCCTTAAATCTGCCCTTTCCCAAAATAAGGACCAGCAGCGATTTACCTTTTCAAAGACGGTGGTACCATTGGAACTATGGTAAAGATGATACTATTGGTAGCGTGTATACTCC
>CAOLHI010008174.1:0-10420 GCA_948474755.1 Ctenosaura bakeri | reverse complement strand
AAGATCTGTTTTTGCAATTTTCAAGCATATCCATACAAAACCACTTGCCTTCCATTGTAGCCTATGGAACTATGAGCATTACTAGTGCTAGTGATGCAACAGAGAATGATTACGCTCAGGCTTCCAAACAGGAGTCCAGGGACCTTTAAAGCTCATTACAAATCTGCTGTTAATCTGCCAGTGAAAGGAATTCTCCCTTCCTCACCCTCCCCATTTGCTGTTCCTAGTCACTTCTCTCTGCCCCCATTCACTGGATGGTAGCTACCCTTGCAGTAGCAAGCAAGAAAAAGGATGATATTATGCAAGATGCCACGTAGCCCCTTTCATTAACTAGAACTGGACAAAATGAACATACTATGTCAAAGCTTTGACAGCTGCACTAGCTTCCATTGAGGTGTTTCTGAATCCAATTCAAGGTTCTGTTTTAATTTTAAAGCGCCCATGGCCCCCATGGCTTGGAGCCAGGTTAGCTATAGGGCTACATCCTCCCACATCTACCTCAGACTTTGAGGTGTCAAAAGATCCTTCTCAAAGTAGCACTGCCAAATCGGATCTGGCAGGTGGACGATAGTGAGAGGCCTTTCACAATGATAGCACCCAGAACGCAGAAGGCCCTCCCCACTTTAGATCCCCTGGCACCTATTCTGTGTTCCTGGTACCTACTCATTTCACCGGAGCACTAAGCAAAGACTTTTAAAATAATTTTTCCCTATCTTTCTAAGGGTCATTTGGGAGTGTTCTTGTTTCTTGGCTTTGAAACCGGCATACAGTATCTGTAATTTTTCTTAAGATTACATTTTCTTTATTTTGAATAATTTTATATTTTCAATGGTTTTTAATCACTGTGCCTACAGTCTAGAGAATGTTGATTCATGAGGTGGCATAAAATCCACAAGTAATAAACAGACTAAACACTGCTAAGTGCTTCAGAGTAGCATGCCAGATGCTAGACTGGAAAGTGATCTCTGTTCCTTCATTTTCCCTTTTTGCCAGGCCTATGGAGAGTTCATTGGTTCAGCACATGTTTTGCATGCAAAATATCTCAGACCTAATCCTTACCACCTTCAGGTAAGAAGGGATAGGAATCCTGTCTGAAGTGTTGGAAAGCTGCCAGCCTATGTAGAGAATACTCAGCCAGATGGACCAATGGTCTAATTCATCACAAGCAGCTTCCTGTATTTACCACTGGAGAAGAAGCTGTGTGGAAGGCCATAAAGCAGGTGAGCATCATCAGCACTGCTTACCACAAGCCAGCCACTGTTCACCACATCTACATCAGTGACAGAGCGATGGATTTTGCCTTGCTTGCTGTGATCTGCATACACCTCTGAATCTGAGGTATAGCCACGATCCAGGCTGGCTTCATTTGGGTGACAGGAGATCTCACTGTCCGACTGAGCCCCTTTAACATAAACAGATAAGAATGGAGTGAAACAAAGATATACAAACACATTTGTTATCATGCCAGCAACAGTTTTGCTAGTAGCAACTGCACAAGAGATGGTTTCACATTCAGCTTTCCACCTTCTAGAAAAAATACGAAAGATAGCAAGAATGAATTTTTTTTTCAAGGAACGTTGGTCTTACCTGTACATCTCCAACAGATAGGGGCCAAAGTTCCTAGAGACCTAGGTTGGGTCCTCCCACTGCTCCTAACTGGCACAACAAAGAAAGACCCTCTAGTGCCACTATGTGGGGAGAGCAATCCCCAGGTGCTAACCAGCCAAAGAAAGATGCTCCAAAGATAAGAAGGTTTAACAATTTATTAACAAAATGATAATCAACAAACTCATAACCAATAACAATCACAAACACTGTTCCTAACGCAGGACTACTATATAACTGAATATCAGTAATGAGTGATGAGTGGCAACCCACAAGTTGTGGGATCCCATGATCCTCATGGGATAACTGCACATTCTGGTATTGCTACACCAGCAGCCGCAGGGTGGGGAAGATGTTTGTCCTCTGTCTGCTGGAAATGAATATATCACAGTTAAGACCAATGATCTTAGCAAATAAGGTGCCAAACATCTTAGACAACTGGGACTTTGTTAGAACCTCCCTTACTTAGAACAGGTGGTGCAGGTACTCTACTGTTCTAGGAATCTACCACCTGGTGTAAAACCTTCCTACCAAAGGCAGCTTCTGCTGACTCAGACATGTCTAGTTTATAACGTTTGACTAAGGAGAAGTGAGACTTCTAGTTGGCTGCCCTGCATATCTCCACCAAAGAAGTGTTGGTGGATAATGCTACTGATGTGACTGCGCTTCTGGTGGACTGCACTGGCATGCCTTCTGATGGTGGAATGTTTAGAGTCTTATAGCAAGCCGTGATATAGGATTTGATTCGCTTGCTCAGGGTTGAAGTGGACATTTTCCTACCCTTGGATTGCATCTAGAATGAGATGAAAAGGACCTTAGAGGTTTGCAAGCACTCTGCCTTCTTCAAGATCTGGATGGCCTTGTGCACATTTAGGCTCCCTCACCATTTTTTTGTTCTCCCCATTTGGCCCATGGCTGCACAGCTGTGCCCTCCACTACTGTTTCCTAAGTCACTAACTACAGGATCCATGCTGCCAGGTCTGGGAAGAGTTCTTGTCTGGTTCTGAGGATTGCGGGGGGAATATTGTTACTTACACCTCCCTCCCTCTGGGAGTTCTGTGTGCTTCAGGTATCCTGGCCCATCATGGGCTGGGTGGTAGTGCGAGGGCTTGATAGCAGTGCAGAGGGAATTCCCTTTCTCTGGTTACCTCCATGTGCCCCCCTCCATTGTCATCCTCCCTGGTACCCTGCCTTGTTCTCACTGCAAGTGCGGGAAGAGAACTGCAGGTGGGGGAGAGGAGGTTCGCCACATGCACTGCCACTCTTTCTCCTTCCTGTTCATTCTTGCACTTTGCATTTCCTTTCTTGCCTTCTTGATCCCAGCGAGAGACAGAGGGGATAAAAAGGGGAGGGGAGGGGAGAAATTCAGAGAGGTCTAGGGTGGTTTAGGAAGAACAGAGAAAGCAAGAGAAAGAGAGAGAGAGGAAGAAAGAGAAAAAGAGACCAGGAAAAGGTGCCATGAAGTGGCTGTGTGGCAACGGTCCAGGAGCTTGGATGAGTATGTCCTCTAGGAGCTGAAGGCAGGATAAAGACTGACCTCCAGAGGGTGGCTCACTCTATATGGTGGCACCAGAAGGTCTTTCTTTGCCCTGCCCTGGCTACTAGGAGCTGTGGGAGGAACCAACCCAATTGTTTAGGATGTTCAACATCTTACATGCTGGGAAATCCTAGCAACTCCTCCGTTAATTTGTACAGATTAAGACTTTGAAAGATGATGAATTCACCGAGCCTGTTCCTCACCATAAATATTATGTTCACACACACATAAAAGTACCGAAACCTGCCTTAGATATTTATTGCAGGTAAAACTGTAGGCTACCCTGCTGTGTCATGTGTGTGCCAATGAGTCTGAACTAGTGGTGACTGACCAGGAAAGGGATATTTTGCTAGACATGTCAATGAAAGTATCAGCCAGCTGCGTGGCTGGCATGAAAAAAGACAAAATCATTGTTGGAGATCAGAAAGGCATTGAAAATAAAATTGCTAATATCCTCATGCCTTTATACCAGTCTACAATCTGAACATACTTTGAATACTGTGTATAAATCTTATCTCTTCACTTTGAAAAAGGTGTGTGTGTGTACACATGCCCAAATACACCGCGTGTGGCTGCTGTGAAAAAGGCAAAACCTATGTTCATCAGGAGAAAATAAAACGAAGATAAGATCAAACTATTCTAATGCTCCTATACAAATATATGATGTGACCACAACTAGAATACTGGGTACAGGTCCTTTCACCACTAGAGAAAATGGTGTAGACCAAGATAGTTCAAATGATCAAGATGCTGAAGGAAACCACTTATGTGAAAAAGTCGAAATATTTAGGGTTCTTTACTTTAGGAAAAGAAGGCAAGTGGGGTGCCTCAATAAGCATGCATATATATATATATATAATCATATATGGTGTGGTGGAAGGGCACAGGGTAAATTTTCTCTTCCTAGTTTCATTATACTAGAATTGTCATCCAATAAAATTGAATGATGGTGAATTCAGGACAGTTAAAATGGGTACTTCTTCACACAATCACATATCTAAAATATAAAATTTGCTACTAAATTTGTAGTGTTAGCCACCAGTCTCGATGACTTCGAAAAAGTCCTCCAGTTTTAAGGAGGATGTCTATCATTGGCTTTAAGTCATGATGGCCATATATGAGCTCCAATATCAGAATCAGTATGTCTCTGAATACTGGTTGCTAGAGAGCATAAACAAACCAATGCTATTGTGCTTGTTTTTTAGTACTAGACTTCTGAGAATAATCTGCTTGGCCAGTGTTGGAATAGAATACTGGACTACATAGACCTGTGGTCTGGTTCGGCAGGAATCTTTTTTATGTTCCCAATAATTTGATAAAAGGTAGCTTATAAACCTTCTAGAAAAATATATAAGAATTGGCTGGTCCAAACTTCACCTGCTTTGCCAGTCATGTTGACCTTCTGGATATTTCCTAAAATTTGTAAATACAAACTAGAGAGTGTTATCACCATTACCATGGGATGAATTCCAAAATATTGCTTAAAATTCTTCAGTGCTCTTTGTGGCACACAATTTTCAATTATGAGTGAGAACAGGCAGACTGGGAATCATGCTAGAATCTAATCTCTTTCATGATATGTTAAGGCACTTAACCAATTAACAAATATGGTAATAAATAAACAACAATAGCTCAGCAGATAACTATTTTCCCCTTATATAGTGTCAGCTAAGTGTAACAGGTCAAATGCTGGTTGCTTTCATGGTTCTTTAATGGTTCTGTTGCTATTTTGTTTGCTTTCTCTTTCTTTCTCTGATCTCTTCCATCTGTTTTCTTCTCTTTTTTTCTCTCAAATATTTTTTCCGCTTTCTTTCACCTGTCAACAGTCAGTGTTTTTTCCCTTCTTGCTCAAAATTTCAGAGTCCTTCTCTTCACTGGTCCAGCTTTCTAAGACTTCAATGAAAAAGGTCTTACAGCTGAAGGGACATTTTTAACAAGATCTATCAGACTTGTTTCATTAGATCTGGTACTGACAGTTTCAGTATGTTTGCTTCTCTTGCAAACTTTGTTTTAAGTAATGGCCAATGAGAAGGGTGCTTTCTTTTTCCCAGTGTAGTGCTGTAAACTAAACTATAAATTAGACCAATTAAGACTGTAAATGAACCTTGATTTTTGTCTCTCAATATGATATTTTTAACCATCTTACTAATATAACCATAGAGTCCTATGGTTCTGACGTTGTATCACGGATCCATGAAAGATTATTTACAGATTAAATAACTAAATAATTATTACTTATTGATTATGGTTTAAACTAGAGACAAATAATATCAGACAATGAATAAAAATGTGGCCATTTGGTGTTGCTGAC
Source organism: Ctenosaura bakeri (assembly GCA_948474755.1). Taxonomy (NCBI): domain Eukaryota; kingdom Metazoa; phylum Chordata; class Lepidosauria; order Squamata; family Iguanidae; genus Ctenosaura; species Ctenosaura bakeri. The sequence continues at coordinate 4,967 of CAOLHI010008174.1, read as the reverse complement.
CGTTCTCAATCCAATACATACATTCACTGGCACAGGAAATGGGGATGTCTAAATGGTCACAGATTTTTTTTTTCATGATTTCTGCGTCTGCCCAAAGTGTTGAATATCTGAAACAGGTCTCAGCATACCCAGCCATCTGACACTTCATTGGACAAGTGAGTCATGAGGCAAGAAACTCCAAAGCATCTTGTTATATAGAGATTCCCACCTTCCTCAACAAACCCAGGTAGATGACACAGAGCCTTGGAGACGGGATTCTTTTTCTATCTGTTCCACAAAGAACACACTTCATTAATTGCTAGTTGCCCTGGGATTGCCCCATTTGTTAGCCTGAGAACTAGGGGCTACTAGTTTACAGTATACCCATGCATATAAGTTAGAAGAGTTTTATATTATTTCCTGCTACTTGTGAGCTGCCTTGAGAATGATTTTTAAAAAGTTAAGTCCTTCAAGAATCTGTATTGGGACCAGTGCCAATATTACCTGTGTCATTCTCTGCTCTTGCTGTGCCCTGCAGTGCTGGGGGTGGTTTTACCCCTGAACCAATGCATTCCAGGAGGGTAAAGAGGGTGTACCAGTCATCTCCAGAGTGGATGTTGGCAGCATTGGTCTTGAGAAGCTCATGTAAGCCATATGCAATCTGGTGACTGGCTCTATTCAGCATGCTGGGTTTCATCACGAGCAGGATACGCAAGGAGAGTAGTACCTACAGAAGCAAGCAATGATGATGAGTATCAGAAAACCAGATTACACCTATACCAGCCTCATTCTTGATCTTCACTTGCAGAATTCCCCAGTCTGCATATGTGAAGAGCATCTAGATGATTTGCTCTGTGTTTAAACTAGTAAAGTCCTCTTCTCTTGTATTCACAGCTATGTTAAGCATTCTGTAGTCCTTAGATGCTTGACCCTGGTACAGTAGGTTACTTGTACACTTAGTTTCAAGTCTGCTCAGTGACAACTGTAAGAAACTCTTTGTTTCTGCAAAGACATAAGCACTTTAAAAGTTATGCAACAGTTTCAAATATTCCACCTTATATCTATGACTTCAAAAACTGACAAAAAAAGAAAGAGTGCCAAATAAAAGGGAATGCTGCCAGAGTTATGTATGTGTGTATTTAAAACTAAATTTCAGGTGGCACATGGCTCAGGCATTAAGTAAGCCCTTCAGAGGGTTAATTAATTCTGCTACTATGTCAAAGCAATGCCTCCTATTCTTGCATCTGTCATGGCAAAGAATAATGTCAGATATGTTTTCCCTTCTTTATATCTTTGTTTTTCAATCTTCCAGGGAACCCTGGCAGCATTCCCCTCTAATCCAATCCAATCCAATCCAATCCAATCCAATCCAATCCAATCTTTTATCTAACTTTTCTCATCATGGTGGCTTTCCCAGAGTTTGTAGTATAAGAAAGACCTTCAACAAAACATTGCAGTGTGGAGGGCTCCTTGTTTGCACTCCAATGAGCCAGCCACATCCTTCTTCACAATCCTCAGCTTCAATAATTATGTTCATCAGATTTGTCACTGTGAGTATAACTAGCAATAAGCCTTTCCCCAACTGTGACCTGCAGAGGTGTGGGGTGAAATCCCAGCAGTAATCTAAGACTGGGAAGAAGCCTCTTATTGCTGTAACCCAACATCAGCTGAAGCTGGAAGTTCTCCATCTTATTCGTTGTAGGAGATAAATGAAGGTTTTCAGCCATTACCCAGCATTAGAATTTGGATCCTCAGCACTGACCATTTTCTGAAACTGTCTTTCTTTTGCTTTTCCTTGCATCAAAGAGAAGAGTGAAGGGCAGACTCTTTCAGTTTATGTTTTGTGTTAAGGTTTCAAGCTCCTTCTATGACCAACAAATGAACCTATAATACTTCTCATCTGTCTTTTGCACGCAATGGTTGGTATGGATGCTTTTGCTGTGGGGGATACCTGTCTATAACTAATCTGGAGGGGATGATAAGCTTATCTTACAAGGCCAGCCAAAAAATTTCGACCTCTGATAGGATCCCATTCCATCCTCTTCTTTTGCATTTTCCCACCCCAACTTGAATAGTCATTCAGTATTCTGAGCATATTTTGTCTCCACTGGATTGTTCTCCCTGCTGCCAATAGGCTTTCTTTTTCATCAATATTTTGTGTATTTTTGCAAGCCTTCCAGTTCCCCAAGCCTACTGATACACCCTTCTTGTGTGCGTATGTGCCATTTTGGCAAGAAAAAGATGGGCAATTACCTCTGAACTTTAGAAACAGGAAGAATGATGGGCATTCTGCTGGCTAGACCAACCATGAACTGGAACAAAGCCAGGATTACAGAGACAAATTAAAGTACTCCCTCGAACAGCCTTTTTTACCTGAGCACTGATCTCCTCCCTGCGCAGCAGACGGATCGCCAGCCGCAAGAGCCCCACCACTGCTCTCTCCACTAGGAAGCAATACTCCACAGCATTAACACACAAGTGGTAAAGATGGTCTCGCATTGCTTGCCACACAAAGGCTACACGATCCCTAGAGAAAGATGGAGGGAGAAAAGGTACTGTGATAAAATGACATGTGCTTCAGATGGTCCACAACCCAGTTCAATTGAGCACACAAGCTTATATTCATATTCTTTCTCTCACTTACAGAAGATAAGATTTCTATCCCTCAAAAGTCCAATGGTCAGATTTAAGTCAGTACTAAACAGTGATGTCACCATGAAACTTGCTTCAGTGTCTGTTGAGTCCTCCCAATCAGATCTCTACAATTAGTGTACCCTTTTAATGGGTCATGCCTTACTTTTTAAAAATTGTGGGGCCGCACAAGCCAAGGGTATAAACATGTGTGTGTATGTGCATGAGTATGTGCATGAATACAGTCACAAATGATGGGATTCTGACAGTGACAAGCAACTTTGGATCAAGCCCTCTCAGAAGTATGCATTCCCTTCCCCTCCCTCAACCTCAAAATGGGAACTATGAAAGCTTATGAGTGTGGCCAGAGACGAGAGTGGGAGCAAGAGGAACATATAAACACCGATTCCTTCCACAAAAATAATCATAGAATCATAGAGTTGGAAGAGACCACAGGGGCCATCCAGTCTAACCCCTTACCATGCACGAACATACTTCAAAGCACTCCCAAGAGATGGCCATCCAGCCTTTGCTTAAAAACCTCCAAAGAAGGAGACTCCACCACACTCCCAGGCAGCATATTCCACTGCCAGACAGTTCTGACCATCAAGAAGTTCTTCCTGAGGTTCAAGTGGAACCTCTTTTCCTGTAGTTTGAATCTACTGCTCCTTGTCCTAGTCTCTAGAGCAGCGGAAAACAAGCCCCCTCCCTCCTCAACATGACATCCCTTCAGATATTTAAACATGGCTATCATGTCCCCTCTTAGCTTTCTTTTCTGCAGACTAAATATACCCAGCTCCCTAAGCTGCTCCACATAGGGCATGGCTTCCATACTCTTCACCATTTTGGTCGCCTTCCTCTGGATATGCTTCAGCTTGTCAATATCCTTCTTGAACTGAGGTGCCCAGAACTGGACACAGTATTCTAGATTAGGTCTAACCAAAGCAGAATAGAGTGGTACCATTACTCCCCTTGATCTAGACACCATATTCCTATTGATGCAACCAAGAATCGTGTTGGCTTTCTTGGCTGCCACATCACACCGCTGACTCATGTTCAGCTTGTGGTCCATCAAGACTCCTAGATTCCTTTCACACGTACTGTTATCCAGCCATGTGTCCCCCATCCTATATATGTGCATTCCATTTTTTTCTGCCTAAGTGTAAGATCTTACATTTCTCTCTGTTGAAATTCATTTTGTTAGCTTTGGCCCAGCTCTCCACACTGTCAAGGTCATTTTGAATTTTGCTCCTGTCCTCTGGGGTATTAGCAACCCCCTCCCAATTTGGTGTCATCTGCAAATTTGATCAGCATGCCCTCTACATCTTCATCCAAGTCATTGATGAAGATGTTGAATAGTACTGGGCCCAGCACAGAACCCTGTGGCACCCCACTAGTCACTTCTCTGAAGGATGAAAAGCAGCCACTAGTAAGCACCCTTTAGGTTCGGTTGGTCAACCAATTACAAATCCACCTAACAGTAGCACTGTCCAGCCTGCATTTTATTGACTTCTTTGCAAGAATGTCATAGGGAATTCTGTCAAAGGCCTTACTGAAGAAGTGGGCCACAGTCCTTGTTAAACCAACACAGGGCAATGTCTGAGATAGTAGGACAATCAGGATGTCTTCATACCTAAGGACTCCTTGTAGAAGGAAATGTACAAGACCTCTGGCTTCCTAAATGCCACAGTCTTTACCAAGAACAACCAAAGGGCCTCCAAACATCTAACTCATGCCATTCCTCATCCTATGACTAACCAAGTGAGGTAGAAAGGGGAAAGGATTTATTTCTGTCACCTGTAGAAAATTAAATTATAATTTGGCATAAAGGATGGGTCTACTGAAGGACTACTTTGTCAACTTGGAAGGTGGCTCATACCCAGAATCTCCTGGCTTTGTTTTCATGCTAAGGCTAGAATCCTATACCCACTTAACTAAGAGTACAAAAAAATAATTCAGTGGGAAGAAAATGGCAGTGGAGTAGTTGGATGGGTTTGTTTCTAATTCAACAATTGCCTCCTTATTCCTTATGTTTTTCTGTCTTGGAAACTGATTAAATACAACAAACAGTGAGAGGATACAATTCAACAAGGGGAAATGAAAGGAACAAGAACAACAAATAAGGATGAAACAAAAAGATGTACTACCTACTATCTCAAGGGACAGGAGTAGCTGAGAAGGATTCTACAGATGAAGTGACAGTAGGGGGTTTGAGATTCGTGATGTAGAGAGAGAGAGAGCAAGTGCAAAACTGAAAGAGGAGAGTCAATGCCATTATCTTAAAGTAATTAAGAAGGATAGTTATTATGTATTAGTATGCATTTGTAGTTTTATGTATTGTTATGTAGTGTTGCTGT
>CAOLHI010008172.1:0-10516 GCA_948474755.1 Ctenosaura bakeri | reverse complement strand
TAGGTTTTGACCTAACCCTAGCACTAAATCTATCCCGAGAACTAATCCCAGCTCTAACAGTAACCCTATCTCTCACCCTAACCGTGACAGAAAACTAGCCCTAAACCAAGCCCTAACTGTAACCCTAGTCCTAACTGCCGCCCTGTGCCTAACCTGAGCCCTAACCTTAACCCTAACCCTAACCCTAGCTTGAACATTAACCCTAGCTGAGACCATAGCCCTAACCCTTACCCTATCCGTAACCTTAACCCTAGCCCTACCCTTAACCCTAACCCTAGCCCAAACCCTAACCGAATCTAACGATACAGCAAACCCTAACCATTAACCTGGCGATAACCCAAGCTATAACGCTATCCCTCACCCTAACACTTGCCCTAACCCTAGCCCTAAACCTAACCCTAGCCCTAACCCCAACTCTATAAATACTCCAAACCCTAACCGAAACCTAATCAAAGGAGTGAACCTAGGCCTCACCGTAGACCTAATCAGAGCCCAAAACCTAACCCTAACCCTAGTCCTGCCCCTAAGTGCAACCCTAGCACTAGCCCTACTAATAACCCTAGCTCCAACCCTAGTCTTTACCATAGCCCTGCCCCGATCCCTAACCCTATCCCTAACCCTAGCCGTAAAGCTAGTCCTGACCCTAGCCCTAACACCACCCCTAACCCTCACCGTAGCCCTACCCCTAACATTAGTCTTAACCCTAAACCTAAACCTAACCATAGCCTTATACCTAGCTCTAGCACTAGCCCTATTTCTAACCCTAGCCCTAAAACTAACCGTAATCCTAAACCTAACCCTAACCCGAATCCAAACCCTATCCCTGATCCTAGCCCTAAAGCTAAGCCTAGCCCTAATCTTAGAGCTAACCCTAACCCTAACCCTAGCCCTAACAGTAGTCTTAACCCTAACCCTGACCCTAACTCTAGCCATAAATCCAGCCCTAGTCATAACACTAAACCTAAACCTAATCTTAACCCTAACAGTAGTCCTAACCCTAACCCTGAACCTAATCATAGTCCTAACCCTAGCTCGAACCATAAGCCTAGCCCTAACCCTAACGCTAATCCTAACCCTAACCCTAACCCTAGCTCTAACAGTAGTCTTAACCCTAACCCTGACCCTAACACTAGCCATAATCCAGCCCTAGTCATAACACTAAACCTAAACATAACCTTACCCCAAACAGTAGTCCTAACCCTAACCCTGAACCTAATCATAGTCCTAACCCTAGCTCGAACCATAAGCCTAGCCCTAACCCTAACCCTAACCCTAGCACTAGCCCTTGCCCAAACCCTAAACCGTACCCTAAACTTTACATTAACACTGGCCCTAACCCTAACCCTAGACCTAACCCTAGCGCTAACCCTAACCCTAGCAATAACTCTTACCCTAGCCTTAACCCTAACCCTAGCCCTAACCCTAACCCTGACCCTAGACCTAACCCTAACCCTGTCCCTAGCCCTCACCCTCGCCCTAACCCTAAGCCTAGCACTAACCCTAACCCTAGCACCTACTCTAACTGTAACCCTAAGCCTAGCCCTTACCATAGCCCTAACACTTGCTCTAACCCTAACCCTTGCCCTAACCCTAGCCCTAAACCTAAGTCTACCCCTAGCCCTAGCCCTAACCTTAACCCTAACCTTAGCCCAAACCCTAGACCTTAACAGAAAGATTACCGTAGCCACAATCCTAACCCTAACCCTAACCCTAACCTCATCCTAACCCTAACCCTACCGCTAAATCTAAACCTAGCCCTAAACCTAGAGCTAACGCTAACCCTAACCCTAGAAACAACCCTAGCCCTAACCCTAGCCCTAACCACAACCCCAGCCACAACCCTGACCCTAACAATAACCCTACACTTATCCCTAGCCTTAGCCCTAACACTAGCCCTAACCCTAATTCTAGCCCTAACTGTAAAACTAACCCTAACCCTAACCACAACCATAGCCCTGAACTTAGCCCTAACACTAGCCCTAACCCTAGCACTAACCATAGCCCGAACCGTAACACTAACCCTAACCCTAACTCTAACCTAAACGTAATCAAAGGTGTAAACCGAGTTCTCACCGTAGACCTAATCAGAGCTCATCCTAGTCCTACCCCTAAGAGCAACCCTAGCACTAACCCTAGCAATAACCCTAGCCCCAACCCTAGCCCTCACCCTATCCCTGCCCCTAACCCTAACCCATCCCTAACCCTATCCCTAACCCTAGCCGTAAAGCTAGCCCTGACCGTAATCCTAACACTACCCCTAACCCTCACCGTAGTCCTAACCCTAGCATTAGTCTTAACCCTAACCCTAAACCTAACCATAGCCCTATATCTAGCTCTAACACTAGCCCTATTCCTAACCCTAGCCCTAATCGTAACCGTGATCCTAAACCGAATCCTAACCCTAACCAGAATCCTAACCCTATCCCTGACCTTAGCCTTAAAGCTAAGCCTAGCCCTAACCTTAGAGCTAATCCTAGCCCGAGCGTTAACCCTAACCCTAACCCTGACCCTAACTCTAGCCATAAATCCAGCCCTAGTCCTAACCCGAACCCTAACCCTCCCCCTAACAGTAGTCCTAACCCTAACCCTAACCCTATACCTAGCTCTAAACCTAGCCCTAATCCTAACCCTAGACCTAACCCTAATCCTAAACTTAACCCTAGCCCTAATCCTAACCCTATCCCGAACCCTAATCCGAACCCGAACCTTACCCCTAACCCTATCCTTAACGCGAACACTAGACCTAACCCGAACCCGAACCCTAGCACTACATCTATCCCTAGAACTAATCCCAGCTCTAACAGTAAGCCTATCTCTAACCCTAACTGTGACAGAAACATTAGCCCTAAACCAAGCCCTAACAGTAAAGGAAAGCTCTTCCCTAGGATACCCCAAAGTTGATCTCTACTGTACTTTTTGAAACTGATCTTTTGAGCCCGGGAGGGCAACGCGTACCACCAGAGTTTCAGCGTATTTTACTTGTCAAAGTCTTTTGGCAAGATAATATTGGTCGCTTTATTCCAAGGAGCGCAGAGACATTCCCTCCAGGCTTCTGAGATCTGCCTTTCCCGGGAAAGGATTGTATTTTTGGAACCTTCTGAAAGAGTTCCCTCCCGCTCTGCCCCTTCTCCCTCCTCCACGCTTTGGAAATCTGTGTCATATTGGCGAATTAAATAGTCCATTGTGACTTTTTTCCCTGGGGAGAGACCTTTTCCTCCTTCCACTGTTTTCCTCGTAACTCTTTTCTTCCGGAATTCACCCCAGCACCTTCCTCCTCCTCACTGCTGTTTTCCACAGAGCTCTCGCTGCTAGCGAGCAGAGAAGAAATGCCAGAGCACTCCATGCCACTCTCCCTTCGCTCTTGGAAGGAGGGTCCCTCCAGTCTCTCCACTCCCTCACTTCCAGAGTCATTTGTAAGTTTTATTGGGTTAAAGGGTACAGTCCCTGCAAGCTGCCCAGCACAAGCCTCCTTCTCTGTCTCTTTTGGCTTGCGAGGCTGTGCGTGCTTTCTTTTGAAAAGGCTCACAGGACACAGTTCTTCTTCTGAGCAATTCCCTGGTTTGAGTGGGGAGCGATCTCTATTTGTATTCAAAGCCTCTTCAGCTAAAAACTTTCTACTGTGAAGCTTTGGCTCCCTGTCTCTTCTGAGCTTTGTTTTTTCTTTGCTTTTCTCCTCTTTGTTTTTCAAAACAAATTGGTCTAATAAAAGTCCTTTCCTCTCTTTATAAGCCTGCAGATCTTTCCTAACTTCTTCATTCTGCTCATTGATGCTAGTTACAGTATTTAAAAGGGATTCATACTCCTCTTGCTTTCTTTCCCCCACTGACTTCCTCAACAGGCTCCTACCATAATCATTTAACTCCTGGAGGGCCTCTCTATGGAATCCACTCCCAAGTATGCTCTAATTGCATTTCTCTCAAATAAAAGTCCCTCTGCAAAAATTCTGTGGCTTCCTCTGGTTCTGTGAAAACAGTTTCTAATTCAAACTCTTTGGTAGATTCCTCCAACAGTCCTAAAAACTTTCCCAGTTTTTCTGTATTCAAACAATATGTTTCTTTATATTGATCAAAGAAAAAGAAATCCTGCAAAAAGTTTTCAGCAGTAGCCAAACCCAGGGTTTTTCCTCCCCCTCCTCTGGGCCTGTTTCCATGGTTACAGCAGGCTTTAGCAGCCCAGAGTTTACTTTCAGTTTTGCTGGCTGAGTGTGTTTGTTTCCTAAATGGCTGTCTGACTCTTTTTGCAGCAAAAAGGCTGTTTCTTGGAAACCCTGAATGTCTTCTTTTTCCTGAATATCTTTCTGGAGCCCAGAACCCACTTTTAATTCTCCTTGCAGTAAGTTTGTGCTGCCCTTACAAGCAGCTTCTATTTCTGCCATGGCTGCCACGCCCTGTTCTTTCAGAGCTGACTGAAACAATTCCTCCCTCCTTTCTCCTTTGCAGCTTTTTCCTTGTAAAACCTCCTTCCCTGGAGTTTCTAATATTTCCTTGGCACTACAAGAAGCCAGTCTAGCCCCAAATCCCTTCTCCGTTTCAGAATCCACAGTACTCACAGTTTGTTTGTTGTTCCTTGCCAGTTTCAAACACTCTTCAGTTTCTTTCTGTTTCCTTTCCTGGGAAGCCATTGCTTGCCGTAAAGTCTCTGCAAGTTTTCCAGGGGGCTGAGTTTGATTTCCCCCAAAACCCTCAAAATTCTTCTTTTGAAGTTCCATTCTTGATTCCCCGGATGCCTGAAGGGTTCCATTCCCTACCCCAATTAGTGAGGTGGCAGCATTTTCACTGGGTTCTTTCCTTTCCTGGGAAGACAAAGTCTCTGGAAGTTTTCCTCAAACCAATTAAGCAAAATACTACAAAAGATGGATAAAAGACTGGGATGGGTACATCATGCATGCCAGTGGGAAGAAGGGCAGCTGGTCCTGTATAGGAATTTCTATAAGAACAAACACTCTCTTGCCGCTCTATGGCTGGGTCCTGTACCCATAGTAAAAACGATTTCCCCCGTGCTCTATCAAGTCCGTATTCACATATAATAATTGCCACCCGGCAGGGAATGAAAAACCTTTCTGTTCACCTGCCAAAACTTCACCCGCACTCCGACAGGTTCCTCTGGAAAAATGTCGTGCCCTGTCTATACACCTCCTTCCGATAGCTTCCCTGTCATGTACTCCAACTGTAGACTGCAGTCCGCAAAGACATTGAGGTAGTCGCTTATTTGAACTCTCAACCTGTTGTCACCACTATGGTTCTAAATTTTACCATTTTAAACACCTCCAAGGTCATTCCTGCCTGCCAGCCGTATCTAAAACCAGCATGGGAGCACTGGCAAGAGCGGTGGCTGTTGTTTTCCCACCCACACACTCGCCCTAAGGAGAGCGTCCTCACAATGCTTCGCTTAGAGTGAGTGTAGGAAAACGACAGCCACGGGTTTTTCCAGTGCTCCCATTGTGTCCATCCTAATTTCAGCGGAACAGGAACTGGAAGCGCAATAATTACAGCAATGGATTGCGAACAAAGGAAATTGGTGAGTCCTCCGCTGCTGGTTTAACCTAGCGCGAGGAATGGATTTGATCAACCCTAGCCCTTACACAAACCTAGCCCTAACCCTAGCCCTAACCCTAGCACTAAACCTAACCCTAACCCTAGCCCAAATCCTAGCCCGAACCCTAGCCCTAAACCTAAACCTAGCCCTAACGCTAGCCCTGTCTCTAACCCTATCCCTAACCCTAACTGTGACTGAAACCCAGCCCTAAACCAAGCCCTAACCCTATCCCTAACCGGTCCCTAAACCGAGCTCTAACCCTAAACCTAAGCCTAATCCTAACCCTAGCGCGAACACTTACCCTAGATGTAAACCTAACCCTAACCCTAGACCCAACCCTAACAATAAACCATAACACAAACCCTACCACCTACCCTAGCCTGGCGCTAAGCCTATCCCTAAGCCTATCCCTAAACCAAGAGCTAACCTTAACCCTAACCACGGCCCTATCAGTAGCTCTAGCCATAACCGTGACCATAATCCAAGCCCCAAGAGTAGCCCTAACGCTAACCCTAACCCTAGACTTAGCCATAACCCTTCCCTAGCCCTAACACTAGCCATAACCCTAACCCTAGCCCTATACCTAGACCTAACTCTACCCCTTACAGTAGCCCTAAAACTAATCCTAACCCTAAGCCTAAGCCTAACCCTCGCCCTAGCCCTGGTCCTAACCCTAACCCTATACCTAGCTCTAAACTTAGCCCTAAACCTAACCTTAACCCTGGCACTAAATCTATCCATAGACCTAATCTTTTCTCTAAAAGGAAACCTATTCCTAACCCTAACCGTGACCGAAACACTAGCCCTAAACCAAGTCCTACTATCCCTAAGCCAAACTGCAGCCCTCTGCCTAACCTTGAGCCCTAACTTTAACCCTAACCCTAACCCTAGACTGAACCCTAGCTCAAACCATAGCCTTAACCCTAACCCTAATTCCAACCCTAACCCTAACCCTAAGTGTAACCCTAACCCTAGCACTACCCTTAACCCCAACCCTAGCCCTAACCCTAACCCAAGCCCTAACGATAGAGGAAACCCTAACCATTACCCATGCTATAACGCTATCCCTAACCTTAACACTTGCCCTAAGCCTAGCCCTAAACTTAACCCTAGCCCTAACCCCAACCCTATAAATACTCCTAACCTAAACCTAATCAAAGGCGTAAACCTAGGCCTCACCGTACACCTCATCAGAGCCCAAACCCTAACCCTAACGCTAGTCCTGTCCCTAAGTGCAGCCCTAGCACTAATGGTAGCTCCAACCCTAGCCTTTACCCTAGCCCTGCCCCTATCCCTAACCCTAACCCATCCTTAAAAGTATCCCTAACCGTATCCCGAATACTAGCCCTGACCCTAGCCCTAACACTACCCCTAACCCTAACCGTAGCCCTAACCCTAAGTATTAGACCAAACACTAACTATAAACCTAACCGTAGCCCTATCCCTAACGCTAACCCGAACCAGAACCTTACCCCTAACACTATCCTTTACATGAACACTAGCCGTTTCCCAAGGTCTAACACCAACCCTAGCGCTACACTTAACACTAGCCCTAACCTGAAACTTAACCCTAGCACTAAATCTATCCCTAGAACTAATCCCAGCTCTAAGAGTAACCCTATCACTCACCCTAACCGTGACAGAAACACTAGCCCTAAACAAAGCCCTAACAGTATCCCTAGCCCTAACTGCAGCCCTGTGCCTAACCTGAGCCCTAACCTTAACCCTAACCCTAACCCTAACCCTAGCTCGAACATTAACCCTAGCTAAAACCATAGCCCTAACACTTACCCTAGCCGTAACCCTAACCCTAGCCCTAACCCTAACCCAAGCTAACGATAGAGCAAACCCTAACCATTAACCTGTCGATAACCCAAGCTATAACGTTATCCCTCACCCTAACACTTGCCCTAACCCTAGCCCTAAACCTAACCCTAGCCCCCCCTTAATCCCAAACCCTAACCGAAACCTAATCAAAGGAGTGAACCTAGGCCTCACCGTAGACCTAATCGCAGAACAAAACCTAACCCTAACCCTAGTCCTGCCCCTAAGTGCAACCCTAGCCCTACCCCTAGTATAAGCCTAGCTCCAACCCTCGTCTTTGCCCTAGCCCTGCCCCTATCGCTAACCCTAACCCATCCCTAACCCTATCCCTAATCCTAGCCGTAAAGCTAGTCCTGACCCTAGCCCTAACACCACCCCTAACCCTCACCGTAGCCCTAACCCTAACATTAGTCTTAACCCTAACCCTGACCCTAACCATAGCCCTATACCTAGCTCTAACACTAGCCCTAGTCCTAACCCTAGACCTAAGCCTAACTGTAATCCTAAACCTAACCCTAACCCGAATCCTAACCCTGGCCCTGACCCTAGCCCTAAAGCTAAGCCTAGCCCTAATCTTAGAGCTAACCCTAACTCTAACCCTAGCCCTAACAGTAGTCTTAACCCTAACCCTGACCCTAACCCTAGCCATAAATCCAGCCCTAGTCCTAATTCTAAATCTAAACCTAACCTTTCCCCAAACAGTAGTCCTCACCCTAACCCTGAACCTAATCATAGCCCTAACCCTAGTTCAAACCCTAACGCTAGCCCTAACCGTAGCCCTAGCCCTAAACTTACACTTAGCGATAGCCGTAACCCTGACCCTATCTCCCTAGCCCTAGCCCTAACCCTAACCCTAGCCCTAACCCTGGCCCTAGACCTAGCCCTAACCCTAACCATAGAACTAGCTATCCTAGCACTAACCCTAGCCCTAACCCTAACCCTAGCACTAAACCTAACCGTAGCCCTAACCAAGACCCCAGAACTAACCCTAACCTTAACCCTAGCCCTAGCCCTAACCCAGCACTAACCCTAACCCTAGCACCTACCCTAACCTTAACCGTAACCCTAACCCTCGTTCTTACCGTAGCCCTAATACTGGCCCTAACCCTAACCCTTGCCCTCAACCTAGACCTAACCCTAAGCCTACCACTACCCTAGCCCTAACCTTAACTCGAACCCTAGCCCTAACCATACACCTAACCCGAACACTAACCCTAAGCCTAAACCTAACCCTAAACCTAACCCTAGCCTTAGCCGAAAACCTAGACATTAACAGAAACATTACCGTAGCCACAATCCTACCCCTACTGTAACGCTAACACTAACCCTAGCGCTAAACCGACCCCTAGCCCTAAACCTAGAGCTAACGCTAACCCTAAACCTAGAAACAAACCTAGCCCTAACCCTAGCCCTAACCCTAACCCTAAGCATAGCACTCACCATAACACTAGCACCTACCCTAACCCTAACGGTAACACTAACCCTAGCCCTAACACTGGCCCTAACCCTAACCCTAAAACTAACGGTAACCCTAACCCTACCCTAGCCCTAACACTGGCCCTAACCCTATCCCTATCCCTAACCCTAACCCTAGCTCTATCCCTGACCCTAGACCTAACCCTAGCCCTAGCCCTAACCCTAACCCTAGCTATCCTAGCACTGACCCTAGACCTAACCCTAGGCCTAACCGTAGCCCTAAACCTAACCCTAATCCTAACCCTAATCCTAGCCCTAATCCTAATCCTCTCCCGAACCCTAATCCGAACCCGAACCTTACCCCTAATCCTATCAACATGAACACTAGACCTAACCTGAACCCTAAACCTAGCACTAAATCTATCTGTCGAACTAATCCTAGTTCTAACACTAAACCTATCTCTAACCCTAACCGTCATAGAAACACTAGTTCTAACTCAAGCCCTAAAACTATCTCAACCCTAACTGCAGCACCCTGCCTAACCTGAACCCTAACCTTAACCCTAAACCTAGCCCAAGCATTAAACCTAGTTCCAACCATAGCCCTAACCCTAACCCTAGCCCTAGCCCTAACCCTAACCCTAACCCTAGCCCTAACCCTAACCCTAACCCTAGCTCTACCCTGACCCTAGACCTAACCCTCACCCTAACCCTAGCCCTAACCCTTACCTAAGCTATACTAGCCCTTACCCTAGCCATAACGGTAGCGCTAGACCTAAACCTAATCCTAGCCCTAACCCTAACCTTAGTCCTGACCCTGACCCTAGACCTAATCCTAACCCTAACGCTAGCCCTGACCCTAACCCTAACCATAGCTATCCTAGCCCTAACCCTAGCCTTAACCTTAGACCTAGCCCCAACCCTACCCAATGCCCTAAACTTAACCCTAACACTGGCCATAACCCTAACCCTAGCCGTAACCGTAGCCCTAGCCCTAACCCTAACACTAGCCCTAACCCTAACCCTAGCCCTAACCCAAGGACTAAACCTAACCCTAACCCTAATCCTCGTTCTTACCCTAGACCTAACACTGGCCCTAACCCTAGACCTAACCCTCAGCCTACCCCTACCCTAGCCCTAACCTTAACCCTAACCCTAGCCCTAACCATAGAGCTAACACTAACACTAACCCTAAGCCTGAAACTAACCCTAAACCTAACCCTAGCCTTAGCGGAAAACCTAGATGTTAACAGAAACATTACCATAGTCACAATCCTAACCCTAACCCTAACCCTAGCAGCTACTCTGACCCTAATGGTAACCCTAACCCTCGCACTTACCCTAGCCCTAACAATGGTCCTAACCCTAACCCTTGCCCTAACCCTAGCCCTAAACCTAAGACCACCCCTAGCCCTAGCCCTAACCTTAACCCTGACCGAGCCATAGCCCAAACCCTAGACCTTAACAGAAACATTACCGTAGCTACAATCCTAACCCTAAACATAACCCTAACCTCATCCTAACCCTAACCCTAGTGCTAACCCTAACCCTAGCACCAACCCAAGCCCTAACCCTAGCCCAAACCCTAACCCTAAACACAACCCAGCCACAACCCTGACCTTAACACTAACCCTAAACTTAGCCCTAGCCCTAATGTTAGCACTAATCCTAGCCCTAACCCTAACCCTAAACCTAGAGCTAACACTAACCCTAAACCTAGAACCAACCCTAGCCCTAACCC
>CAOLHI010008167.1:0-10184 GCA_948474755.1 Ctenosaura bakeri | reverse complement strand
CCCCAGTTCCACTCTTCCCTGATTTCCTCCTCCCTCCTGCCCCACGGTCTTGCTCTCATGCATTTCTCTTTTACCTGGCCAGGGATCAAGCATCATCACTGGGCAACAGACCAGCTTGGTGGCACTAATTGTGACATCACCCATGGGTGTCACAACACTCAGCAGCCTTTTCCAGCCCTTCAGCAGACTGCTGCTCAGTTGGGGGCAGAGTGTGTCAGGTCCTGAGCCCAGAGACTGCATTAAAATCTACACTCAGAGATGAGTTAGCAATATTCTTGCTGTAATGAACATTTGCTTGTCCTTTGTCTGATGCATGTAGAGTTTGCCATCAGCAGCTCACCTCTCCAGATTTCATGGTTCAGCTCTAGGAGCAGGCATGCAAACACTGAACCTTTTCAATTGCATATGCAAAGGTCTTGCCAACCTTCACCTAAGAGCTCTTTGCCAATCACAATGCTCTGTGTGTAAATTTTTTTCTTTTATTCCTTGTTTTCTTTTTTTCTCTGCTGTTCTTCCTGGCCACAAGGTTTTGCTTCAATATGCATTGAAATTACTTCAAATCCAAAGTCCATTAATTAGCCGAAGTTTATTTAGGAATTTTGGTACTTTGTAGGAATATTTGGTAATCTGGATATGAAGAACAGCCACTAGGGCTTTTGCCAGAAGCTTGTGAGAGACAGGAGAAAACTCTGAATTGTCTTGTAGGGTAAAGAGAAAATCCTATTAATACACCAGAAAACCTTCTTCAGATATAGAAAAGGAGATAGACAAAAGAAGTTCATTGGAAATTCAGTTACAAGAGCCCTGTAAAAGCTCTGCTGGGTGTAAGCTAGCATCCTCATGGATGCTCCTTCAGAGACAGGAAAACAAAGGCTGACTCATTCTTGAGAGAATCTGGAAGTGTGGAAACGCAAGTGCCGAAAGGTACCCAAGTTCACTCTCAAGGTCTGCCCAGCCCACACCTTTTGGAGCCACAACCCACGTTATTGTCTCCAACACAGGAGCTCTCTGGATCGAAGCCAGGGCCAGGACAACAGGTCGGCCTCAGTTCTCCCTCTGAGAACACAGTCCCTTCCTCACTCTTGTCCCTCCTTGTTTCCCACGGGCAATCTCCCTTTCCTGCTTTCCTTAAATCTGCCCTTCTCCAGATATAAGGACCAGCAGCAATTTATCTTTTCAATACGGTGGTACCATTTGGCTATGGTAAAGATGGTACTATTTGGTAAGGACCACAGTCAGGACCGCAGAGAAGACATTGACCTTTGCACATTACTGTGATTGCCGAGGTGGGGGGTGCCGTCGTCCAATAGGTTCTGACCAGGTGTCTTCGCTGCTCCTTCATCCCACAGCTGGCTTCCTGGTCGTGTTGCTCTGCGTCCCTTTTCCTTCTGCAGTAAAAGTAGCTGGGAGTGCAGGCACTTCATGTATTGTAGAGTAACTGAGTGTTCACAGGCCCCAGAGCCTTACACACAACTGCTGTGTTATTTTCGGCCTTGAACACAAAAATGAAAAGATGTATACGCGATCGCGAGGTCTTGAGCGTCGCAATAACTGGGAGTGCATCGACACCTCCACTCCCATTTATGTAACACCTAGAGTCTTCGGAAAACAAACTTGTGTGCGAAAAGGGCCTCTGTGAGACATAAGGAAAACAGAAAGTCAAACATTTATTGTAACATGTTACTTAAATTTGCTTTGTCATCTAAATGTTTATGAAACAGCATGCCCTTCCTCTCTCTCTGTTTCATTCATTGCCTATCTACACTGATCTCCCAGGTCTCTTCTAACACAGTAGCTCTCAGCATTCACATGTCCCCCAGACTCTAAACTCCTGAATTCCTTCTCTTTTTCCTCTCCCCAGTCAGTTTAACCCCATCCGGCCTCTCCCTCCCCCAGCTCCTCCCCTGGATTATGAGACTTCCATTTACTCTGAATTCCGTTTAAACCCTCCCAGTTGCTAAGGAGGCTCCATTGTCAATCCCCTCCCCTCCGGTTTATCAGAAGCCCAGATTGTGAGTGAAAAAGGAGGCCAAGGCTTGAGGGGCAGAGACCACAGAAAGAGACACAGAGGGCGGAAGAAATGTAAGTAACTATTTGGTTGTTTTTTTACAGTTTGGGCTGTGTTTGTTTTTCTCTGTTTGCTCTGGCCCTAGGTGCCTCCCTGAGCTCACAGTCTCACTGACTAACCAGAGGGAGGAGGAGCAGCTCTCGTCTCCTCCTCGTGGCCACCCAAGCTCACAGCCTCCAGAGGACAGCAGGAAGGCTGAGCTCTGTCTGAGGAAGATTCCTTTACTGGGGTGCTCACAGTACAGATGCAGAGAGACAGACAAACAAACACAGCCCAGAAGCCTTGAAACACTCAGTTATTTGGAGGTTCTTCTCCTAGACCCTGCTCTACCTTCCACCCTCTCCTCTGGAAATGAGCTTGGAGGCTTCAGGGAGAAAATATAAAAAAAGTGCCTGCCCCTCCCCCTGAGTCAGCCCAGTTGGTCAGGGCGGAGCTAATGGCTGCGAGCCCTCCCTCTGGTGAGTCACTGAGATCCTATGCTCAGGAACAACCACGCTGCCAGAGAAAACAGACAAACAAACACAACCCCAAAAAGTCTGTAAAAAAACCACTCAAAATGTCTTCTCAAAACAGATAAATCTTCCCCTTAGTTTTAGCCTGGACATGTGGTATTAAATATATTTTGATATCAAAATTTTTTCCCTTTTCTTTATTTTATTCCTCTCCCCCGGTTTTCCCGGGGCCCCGGATAGGGATACAAGCAGGCCCAAAAAAATTGCTGAAATATTCAAAACAAAAACAGGCAGCCCCAAAAATAGCCACACTGCCACTTTTGGGGGCCCCCAAGGCAAATCAAAGAGAACACAGAAAATGTCCTACAAGTCAGCCACCCCGTGACAGTCCATAACGGGACAGGACAGAATTCTTTTTTAAATTAAAAGGGACAGCTCCAATTTTCAAAAAAAATCCCCTGGTTAAACTAAAACTACTTTGTTCTTTCCAAAAGTTTTAAAACCCCGGAACTTCCAAACCCCTTTACCCAAGCCCCTTAAAAAGGACAAAAAGAACCCCCAAAAAGCCCATGGAAACCCTTTTTAGACATGTTTAGATTGGGAACTTTTCCCCCAAACAATTAAAAAGTTTTTTGCATTGTTCCTCTTTGGGGCCCGAAAATTTCCCGCACCCCCGAATGGCTTTTCTCCTAGCCCGGAACCCACATATTGTGCCTGACGGGGGGGCTGACTTCGTTTTAAAGGGTTTTTTACTTTTCTCTCAGGCCCCGGGGGGTTCTTGGACTGAGGTTTTGGGGGGGGATGGAAAGGGAAAAACCCCCCCCAAAGAGGGCAAAGGGGGGGCCCCCAAAGGCCCCTGGGGGCGGGGAGGGTTTTGGGACCCCCCAGAACCCCAAAAAGCCAAGGGCACTGATGGTAACTTTCTGATGGATGCCTTTGCCTGCAGAAAAGAAGACAAAGAGGTAAAAAAAGGTCCCTTGCCTACCTCTTTTTTCAAAACTACATTTCTAACTAAAATTATTCCTAGTTAGTTTACAGAAAATTTGGAAGGTTAGGTTCAGACCCCTTTTTGTTTATCTATTTCAGACCAAATCCAGACTAAACAAACGGGGAAAGATGTCAAAAGGAGCCATCTCCCCAAGGGCTGTTAGGAATGAGAAGAACTAAGGGGGAGGTCAGTTAACTCAGAACATTGTTAGGGTGTTAGGGTGACCTCAAAGGCCTTGCCTAGGTCAGGTTTTTAAAAAAGTGACTGCTTTTTCCCCCCCAACAGTGGAAAGGCAGCTTGAAACTGGGGAAAAAAAAAATGTAAAACATGATCACAGCAGTAGAGAATGGATCCTTGTGTTTTGGCTTTCTCCCCCCCGGACTCAACCCAAGCAAAGGGAGGGGGGAATGGGGATTTGGAATGTGGTTTTCGAAGATGTTGCTGGAGTGCCACCCCAAATTTTTTCCCCTGTCCAGAGTTTCTAATTTTTTTTTTAAGAAACTTTGCCATGATTCTAAAAGAAACCCAAAATGGAAGATGACAGTATAAAGGGGAACAGCCCAAAGGAAAAGGGGGAGAGCCACCATTTTACTATTTCGGGGTTTTAGGGCTTGGAATTTGAAGGGGGGGACAGCAGTTATTATGTTTTAAAAAGAAATGCAACTTCAAAAATTTTAGGGGAAAAAAACAAAATTTAAAACCCAAACAGCTACCTTTGCAAAACATGTTTTAAGGGTTTAGGAGGGGGGGGCTTAAAAGGCCTTTTGCCTTGGTAAGAATCCCAGATTTAAATTTTAACAGGCATCCCCCAAAATTTCCCTTTTGGCAACACATCTTTGAAAAAGGAGTTGTTTCTGTTTCTTTTTACACAATGTTCATATGCCACCTCTGCCCCAAAAGAAATAACATTTTAGTTTAAGGTCATCTGGGTAAGAAATGCCTAAAAACTGTTTTTTCCCTTTGCAGGCCCTTTTCCCCCTTTGATTTTTTTTTAAAGATATCTTTTTTAAAATATGTTCAGCTCCATTTTTTTAAACCCCTGACAGAGCTCCACTTGTTTTGGGGTGGGTGTCTGTGGGGGTTTTTAAAAGGGGTTCAGGCCAAACCCGGTCCCAACCAAAATTTTTCTTTTTGATGTTTAAATTCGGTTTTCCCTTCCCACCCCCCCTCCATGTTTTTGGAGGTTTAAAAGGGTTTAACACAAGCGTGGCCGGAAATTGTTTGGACAATCCATTCTCCACCTAGGAAGGAAACAAAGCCCCCTCCGTTGTTTCGGGGACCCCCCCAACCCTCTTGCTTAAGTGCAATTAGGGCAACAAAGCCCCAGAGGGGGGCCTTAAAAAAGCAAAAGCCCCCTTTGGAATTTGCATATTGGCTATGTTTTTAATTGAAACCCCATAAAGGGGCCCCCAAAGCTTTGTCCCGCTCCAAACTCACATTTTTCTGCCCAAGTATGGCATGGCCGGGGAGTCAAAACAAACCTAAAAACCCCCCAATTCCAATTTTTTTGGGATTACTTGGACCCCCTCCCATGCCGTTTTGTCTACGAGCCCCCCTACCCAAACCACTGAGTTTTTCCCTTCCCCCCCCACTTCCAGTTTCTTCAGGATACCAAAAAAGGTGCCGATTTCCCTTTTCCCCCTAAAATCCTTATTTCTATTTCTTAATTGGGTTGTGGTGTCTTTACTGTTGGTTTGTCTGTTAAGAAAAACATCATTTTTGATTTTTTTAACTGTTATGTCTTGAGCCCCCCCCTTTTGAAAATTTGGGTTACAAGATTTTGCAAAATTCCCCCTGTTTTCGGGGGTTTTTAGTGAGTGCCTCCATTTAAATTTTCCCCCAAACCCTTTGGTTTGTTTTTTGGTTTTTTTTTCCCCTTTTTCCCCAGAAAACAGTTTAAAGAGTCATGGGGTTTTTCCCTCTTATAGATATTCCCCCAAAAAGGGGGTAGCATATATGTTTTGTCTTTCCCCATTAATTTTACCCACAAAAACCCCTGTTGGGTTTTTTGGGGGAAGGGCCCCATGATTTCCTCAAAGTCACAGTGCAGTGGCTACTAGTACTGTACGGGAATTTGCCTACACGTCACAAGGCCCAAATTTTTCCTTGAGCAAGATTCTAGAAACAAATAGGTATGTCTGTCAGCAGCCTGGTTAAGCAGTCCTTGAATACCAAAAAACCTCTTTTTGTTTTTCATTTGCAATTCATGTAGGGATGCATAAAAAGGACAAAAAGTGGTCCCTTTGGATGTGTCACCCTGCTTGCTTGGGGTTTTTGAATTCCCAAAGTTGTAAAATTTCTTGGGGGGAAGAATTCACCTGCACTGCTTTAGCTAGGGCAAATTGGACGGGGATTTTGGAATTTTTTTTTCCCCCAATATTTACGGGGTCAGGCCCATTTAAAAATCACACAAATCATTCAAATGTAAGTTTTTTATTGACATAGATGTAAAGTCCCTACAATCACTCAGCTGCCCCTCTTAAACAACATACTAGACTATAGAAAGTTAAAAGAGTGAAAATTAGGAGAGAGAGACATAAGAGTTTTTTTTAATACAACCAACCCAAAAACCTTCAGTGAAAAAAAAACGATTTTAGCCAGGGCCCTTTAGAGGCTGCGGGGAGCTTCCCGGGTTTTGGTTTTGCAGATCTGAGAGAACTCCCAACTCAAAAAGCTCTAAAACCCCAAAAAAGAACCCCCAAAAACAAAATAAACCCCCCAAACTCTGCAAAAAAATAAAGTGCGCCAAATTAAAAGGCCAAATTTTAAAAGCCCTTGAACCAAGGCTGCAGTTTTTATTAAAGGGGATTTTTTCTTTTGTAGTTCAATGAAAATACACCCCAAAAGTATTCCTTGGGGCCCAAGATAAAGACCTCCCCGGGAGATGCATACCTTAAGTGTCAAATTGGGCTGTTTTGCATTGTTTTTTTTGTTCCCAGAGAGAAATTTTTCATTTTTGGAAAATCCATTCAAGTGGCCGGGAGCCATTTACGTTCCCCCAGGATCCCAGTCCAAAAAATTATTTTTAACTTTTTTTTTTAAAAAAAAAAATTTCCCAATTATTAATAATTTGTGAATTACTATATGTTTCTTTTTGGGGTCCCTTGAAAAAGGGGCCCCGTCTTCCTCTAATTTAGTTTTTTTTTTACTGATTCAAAAACCCCAAGCCTCTTGGAAATTTACCCGAGGGCCCCCAAAAAGCAGGAATATTTTTTCTAATTTCATTTCCATCACCTAGCATTCAGAGGGATATATCCCCTTTGAGTCAGAGATTGTTTAGAAACATGGCTGTTCCAGTGGGAGAATTAGGTTTAAAGGGCTTCAGTGACAATAAAGCCCCCTTTAAAAAATGAAATCAATGATTGGGGAAAAAGGGGGGTTTTTGAAGGTCAAACAGAACAGACAGCATTTGGGGGGGCCTAGCTTTCTGTTTCCCGTCTGTCTTACACAGAAAGAAAAACTATATGGCTATAACAATGTCACTGAAAGTAGTAGTGCATGAACCAGTCCTGGCCCTAGCTTTTGGTTTATTTGGCCATGAAAATTTCCAGGAAAGAATGGGAAAAAAATTGTAGTAAATGGGTTCCAAAAAGGGGGGTTTGGGTTTTTGAACATCAAAAAAAGTGGGGCCCCAAAATTTGGGTAATCAAAACACTGGCCTGTAACATTGTTGTACAAATAATATAAAAAAATATGAAGACAAAGCAACTCATCTGATATCTCTACAGAGACTAAATTTTAAATTTTCAACACTTAGCCTTGAATTTAGGGTCTGGAAAAGCAACAAATCCATATATTCTATAGTCATCAGTGCATTTTCAGGCCCTGAAAAAATTTGTTAAAAAGGGGAAAAGGAATGATTATTTCTGGTACTAGGATTTTATTCAACTTTCTTAATTTCCCCTGAATTTTCAATACCGGTTAGAAAAGAAGTAGAAAGGTTGAGAACACGGGTATCTTCTTCTTTTTTTTTCTTTCTTTCTTTCTTTCTTTCTTTTTTTTTTCTTTCTTTCTTTCTTTTTCCCTTTTTTTCTTTCTTTTTTTTTTTCTTTCTTTCTTTTTTTTTTTTTTTTTCGGATTTTATGCCCCAAAAGGGGGTCAGGCAGCTTCCAAAAGAGTTAAAAAACATTTAAAAAAAAAAAGATATAAAAATTATAAAAAATTAAAAAAAAAGTTTTAAAAATACATAAAACCTTTCCCCCCCCCCACCCATTAAAAAACCCGCTTGAAAAAAAATGTCTTTGCTGGCAAAAAGGGAAAACAGGGAAGGGGGCCCCGCCTAGTTTTTGGGGGGGGGTTCCCCAGGGTGGGAACAGCCACTGAGAAGGTTTTTGGGCCCCCACCAGGTGAGCTTGAGAAAGCCTTCCCCAGCAACAAAGAAGCACAGGGGAGAAACAGGGTATGGGGGGCATTAAAAGGAAAGAGGTGGAAATTACCCCAAATCTAGTAAAAGGGTCATTAAAAGAAATGAGATGTATAGAAAAACCAAAGAAAAAAATAACTACCAGTAAACAAAGTAAACGTGTTTAAAAATGGGTGTGTTTTAAATGAGGGTGGACCACCTTTTCCTTTTTGGGTCAAATTCCCGAACTCTATTTTTTGAGAATTTCCGGGCCCCCCTTCATTTCTGTTGTCTTTTTTCTTTTTTAAAACCAGGCACAGGACTTTCTCAAATAAGTTGGAGAATGTACCCTTTCCTCAGCAGGCTGAGATGGCTTGGGGGGCTGATTTCAGTGGGGGGAGTTTGGTGAACATGTACTTGGACTTTTTTAAACTCTCAGGTACATTATACTCATACAGGGGGTTTTCCAAAAAATTGTTTAATTTTTACCTTTCTTTTTTGTAAAAATTAATGTTATGTTTATTAATTTTGCTTTAACAACATTGTGTATTTATCTTCCACACATATCTTAAATGCTTTTGAGGAAAGCAGGGGGATTAAAACAACTCAAGAAAATTTAATGAAAAAGTTTTGATATTCCCCGGGGAGGTTTTATTTGCCTTTACGGTTTTTACCCTAACCATTACCTATAATGAAATTTTAACCATTAGCAAGGGGTTTGCCCTTTTTTTTGTTGGGGCCTCTTGTGTTGCTTAAAAAATACTTACTAGGGGAATTTTTAAAAAGTAGCAGCATTTCCTTTACAAAAGTATTATAATATTTTTTGGAAACTGGGGGGTTTCTCACTCTTTGGGGGGGTTATTGTGACTGCAGCCCAAAAAATGGGGATTAAGGAAAATGGGAAAAAAAATTACACTGACTGTTTTGTAGAAATTTTTTCATAGAATCAGGAAGGACAAAACAAGGGATTTTGAAAAGATTCAAAACTATAAGCAAAAAAAGAATCAGTTTCCCACTTGATTTTGCAGCTTCTGCTGATAACTGGAAAAAAGAGAAAAAAAAAATATGAACTCTTTCTGTAAAGTTTACAAAATTTGGGAAATTTAAAAAGGGATGTTAATTTTTTTTTAACATACCTTTATGAAGCTGAAATCTTTTCCATAGTGTTAACAACACATTGCTCTTTTTCAAAAAAAAGGAAAAACCCGTTATTATGTGGAAAAATAAATATTTTCCTTTTTTGGCCAGCCCCGGGTCCAGTCCCGCATCAGAGAAGAATAAAAAATAACTACTACAAAAAATTTTATTTTATGGATTAATTAAAAGCTGGCCTAAGGGTACTATATCACATATGGTTGTTTTAAAATCAGAATAAAAATAATTCCTGTTTTCCTTTATTGCCTGCATTCCCCCAGACAGAATACATTTAGATAAGATTTTCGCCTTCCTGTCCACTTACCTTTCACTGCAGTAGATAGGAGCCCCAAAATTTATTTTTTTTCACTTGGTTGGACACAGAGTGGGTTTTTTTATTTAATTATAAACTTTTTTAAAAGATTTTTTAGATATCTATTATCCACAGACATCATCCTTTTTCCCCAAAACTGGGACCAATTTCACTGTTCCCATGGCTAAGCATGCCAAAAAACTCATCTAGGGGGCCAAATTTAAGAGAGCTTGGAAAGTCTATAATGGTTTGGAGAAAATTACAGGGGCCTTTTGCAGCCCTCCAGTTGTGGGGGCTCCACCCAGCAACCCCCCCAGGGTAAAAATTTAAAAATGTGGGGAGCTAGGTTTAAAAACACCTTTGGGAAAGGGTGCCTAAGTCTCAACCTGATATACACAAAGACAAAAAGGAGCCGCAGTAGTGGTTTGAGCATTGGACTATTACTCCAGAGGCCGGGTTTTTTCCCCCTTGGCCGTGAAATCCCCAGTGGGTCACTCCCCCAAACCTTAGCTGGAAAATTGTTTAGGTTCATTTTTTGAATTTTCCATAAGTCAAAAACAACCCGGACACAAAAAAGCAAAACAATTTTTAAATGGGACCAATAAAAATGGAAACTTTCAATAGAGGCTCCAAGATCCCGTTTTTAACAAGAAATAACCATGCTAAATCATGTTCTAAATTTGTGCTAAATTTGGGGCTTTGCCCACTGCGGGAAAAATTTTTCAAATTTTGCAGTAGTAATTGTCCTGGCCCCCTTTTTTCCCTTTTTTGTTTTCATTCCCGGGAAAGGATTAAAGAAATTTTTTAAGGGAAAAACCCACGAACAAAACCAGGATAGCTAAAGAACATTGTAAAAGAATAATGAAATATAGACAGAAAAAAATATA
>CAOLHI010008166.1:0-10247 GCA_948474755.1 Ctenosaura bakeri | reverse complement strand
ATCACAGCTGGAAAGGAAAAAAGTCCCCATATTCAAACATCTTGCCCAGGTATAGTAAATTAGGCAGTAGGTGATAGTTGCATCAGTGGATGTCAAATCATTTCATTTTCCAACAAAGGCCTTGCCACTGCTTTCTTTTAAGACAGCAGGAACCACATCATGCCTCAAGGAGGAATAACCATAACCCCAAAATTTTCCACCCCGACTTTTAGTTTCACCAATACAATATGTATCTACTGAGAAAAAAGTCTCATCAAGTTCAATGAGACTAATTTAAACAAAAGTGTATAAATTGATTTCCAAATGCCAATGACTTTTCAGCTTTAAAATTACAGCTTTCAAAATCAAGGAAAATGTAAGTGTACATATTACAAACCTCCCGGGAAGGTATTTTTTTATGTTTTTCCAGACTCTGTATAAAAAACTGTATTCTATTCAAAATTTTTAAAGCTATGAGTTAGTTCACATTTATATGAAAAGATTTTTGTTTCTCTTTTTCTTTTGTTTTTCTCAGTGCTCAACAGGTTCCCAACCCCAATACATACCCACTTCAAGGGAAAACATGGTGTTGGACTAATGCGGGAAAAAGACGGGGAAAATTCTCCCTAGGATGATTAACCCTTTATGAAGGATACTTAGTGCTATGGTAAAGGTAAAGGGGATATAATTTATAACCTAGTGATCCCCTTTTTTATTTTTACTTTATAAATGAATATGAAAAATTTTATTTTTAAAAGTTTAAACAATTTGCTGATTTATATAAATTTAAATAAAGCCCCAAATAATTTTGATCTGAATCTAGCACATATACATTCCCCCAAAATTTATCCCCATGTATATGCAAAGTATGCCAGTTTGGGCCCAAATTTTTTTTTAATTTGTTTGAAGTGTTGAAATAAATTTAAAACATTTTATTAAAACGCTGCAGAGAGAACCATATGGGGCCCAAAAGGGATGAAAATTTCAATGTTTCTAAAAAGGAAATAATTCCTCCGTTTTGATTCATTAATTGAAACAACACAATTTCTTTTTTTTAAATTTCCAGTTTCAGGAGGAAAATTTTGATAATTTTTTCCCAAACTGTTTTTATTAAAACTTCAGGGGAAAACAAATCCATTAAAAACCTAGCAGCATTATTAATTTTATACATTAAGATCATCATCAAAGCTAAAACATAGCCATGATAGCTATGATAAGAATGTATGGGGAAACCCCTCTTTCAGGGGCATTTTGTAAAACACTCACCCCCTTTTATGTTTGGGGGAGAGAAAACCCCCTGTTATTAAAAAAATTGAACCTTTGTGAATTTCAATAAATTCAAAAAAACCTATTTTAGAATTTAAGAATATTCAGCTGCATTTCAAATTCTTTTTTAAAAAAATAAAATTATCAGGTCACTGTAATGTTCTGTCAATAACAATGGGGATAAAAATCCCTTCACATGATCAAAATTTTCCCCAATGAAGTGGGATTTTCTGCATCAAAAGCTGTTTGGTTTTTCCCTTTAAAATGTGTTGGCCTAGAACTCCATCATCGCCAGGCACCAAGATTGGGACTGGTGTTATGGAGACATCTCCTAGGTCTCCCCCCCAAGGGCCCTTTTTAAAATTCAAATTTATTTCCATGTGATCCTTCCTTATTTATTTTTTTATATTTTAGCTTATGGATATATTACTTCACTTTTGCAGAAATTTAAGTATTTCCATAAATACCAGCAAAAAAAGGAAACCAACATATAGGAAAGTTGCAAATTTAGCAGCTTTCCATTTTCCAAGGCCCCCAAGTTTTCAAAATGTAGAAAAGAAGGGAGGGAAACACAAAGGGAAAAGGGGGGAGGGGAGGGAGTGAAAGACAGAATGTAGTTTCTCTGAATGTTACTTTTTAAACAAATATTATACAATATATAGACATTATATACAGTCTATAGGAACTTAGTGTTAAAGGTTAATATTACTAATAAATAGCATACATACAAACTGAAATTGTGCCCAAAGACCTGTACATTAGATATACAGCTATTACCTACATGTTGTTACCTTAAAATAATTATACATGACTAAAGCTTTCAACTTTAACTGAATGGAAATTTTTTCCTTTTTGTTACTGAGTAATTTGATAAAAACAAAAACATCCAAATTCCATTTGTGGATTAACAAGCCTTATTTGATCTTCCACTTTAAAAAAGCAAATGACAGATAAAAAAGACTCTAACATACTTTCTCTTAAAACAAAAGAAATTTATAACAAAGGGTCCAGAAAAAATTTTCGGGTCCAGAAAAGTTTTCCATGGCTTCCATAAATGTTAAGACCATTATAATAATTTGGGGCTCATTAAATACAGCTGTTTTTTCAAGTTTCTGACTTATGGGGACCTTAAGTGAAGCTATCACAGGGTGTTTTGGGGGTGTATATTGTATAAAATAACTCTAGGAAGAAAACTTCCCTTCCTTAAAAGAATAATAATAAAAAAAAAATTTCCCAAAAGTAGTGTGGATATGAACACATAAATATTTTTGTGGTCATATTCAAAAACTTAGATAAGCTTCCCCGCTACATCTGCAAATTAAAAATCAAAATTATATGTTTTAGAGCTAACTGCTTGCCAAGTGTTTTCCTTTTTTTGATTTGCAGCATAGTGGCTAAAATATTTGGGTTTTAGATTTGGGAAACCCAAAATTTTAATGTGGGTTTTTAGAATGAGGAGGGAAACCCTTTAGCTTTTTGAAGAGATAGTAAAATAACTATGAATAAAAAAAAGTAAAAAAAGGTAATTTTTTAAAGTTTTTACCTCCAAAAGCCTTGTTGGAACCCAGCATAGTAAATTTTATATACATATATTTTTAAAAAAAAAAAACAGCAATTCTAGGCGTATGGGATTCAATTACAAACTTTTTCTAAGAGACCAAGACATACAGATCTTTTTAAACCACGTTTTTAAGTTGCAGTAAATTTGCTGTTCCCATTTGCATTTAAATCTACAAAAAGTGCAAATGGCAAGAGAAAATTTACTGCAGAATTCTACTTACCTCATAAAAAACATGTCACGGAGAAATGTAAATCCCGCAGGTTAAATTTAACCTTTAAATGTCAGGGAAAAACCTATCCATTTCACTGAACTTTCCTTGGCCTCACAAAATTTACTAAAATGTTCCCCTTTAATGGGTGCTGGCTTTTTGGTGTGTCATCATTAGGCTCAGCATTTGAAACCAATGCCAGCGGAGAGTGAAAAAAGGGGGGCATCCATAAAATAAATGCAAACTTTTTCATTGCTGAAGTGATCGGGAGATTTATCCCCCCCTTTCCTCAATCTAGTTTCTTTAAAAAAACTAATTTCAATAATATTTTAATTTACTGAATGTACAGACATACCTCAGCTAACAAAGCCTCTGAAAAAGAAGCTTATTTTACAAAGCTTTTTCCCCCCCACCCCCCTCCCCTTTTTTTTGTTATTCTCCATCAAATTAACATTCTTCATTGCTTTGGAAGGGGAAGGATGGGAAAAAGGGGGCTTGAAAACACAATTTTTGGTGGGGTTTTTAACATTTTTAAAAATTTTTTTCAGTAAAGTGTTTGCTAGGAAAAAACAGGATTCTTCTTTTGCTATCATTCTGCACCCTGTGCGGGCCTGCTTGTAAAAATAAACAGCAACTGCTTCCAGAATTCTTTTACTAGCATGGTGAGTAGCAAAGAGTGAGGGGAAGAGCAATAACCCTGCCTCACCTTTTGACCCTAGCATTTTTAAAAAAATAATCATAAGAACTCATAAGAGAAGTGGAGCCTTGTAAATTAAAACCTCCCTAGGGAAGAACCCTTTCCCAAGGATTTAAAAAAGATTTAATTAGTGAGACTTACCTACCTGATTGTTTCACTTCACACACACCCGGGGTAGTTTTGGATAAAACGTCTGCCAAAACACATTGAATTGTTTTCTTTTCTGGGGAAAAACCTATTACTATCATTTCCATGTTTTTTCTACCTCAGGTTCCAAAATTTCTTTTAAAAAAAAAGAAGCCCAGGAACACTTTCTGCTTTGTAACTAGGCATGCCTGTTTTTACCAGTAATAATATTCTTTTTAAGGATTCAAAAGGTTTTATATGGCACTTATGATGCCTAAAATAAATTCCTTAAAAAAAATGACATGGAAAAAGGGGAAAAAAAAAAAACTATACAAAATTAAAATCAGTAATAACAAAAGCAATTGGGAAAGGAAAAAAATAAAACCAATAAACTCTTAGATTAAAAACTGTAAAGTAACCACTGAAAAAATTTAGGGAAAACCTTTTTTGGCTTTTAAATTTTTGCCCGCTTAGGTCATGAGATCTTGAAGGTATACAAACAAAATATTGTGGAAAATTTGCTAAAATAGGAATAACATTATATCATGCTATAGCAAATATTTTAGGGTTCAAATCCCAGATTAGCCCTGGAAACCCCCCAGGTGACCTCTGGAGCAAGTTACGGTCTCTCAGCCTCAGAGGGAAAACAAAAGGGAAATGCCCTCTGAACAAATCTTGCCAAGAAAACCCCCTGGGTAGATTCACCTTATTGGGTTTCAATAAGTCGGAAAAAAAATTTAAAGGAAAACCAACAGCAATGGGTGAGCTATGCCCGTTACAGTGGATCACTGTCTGGGTTTTTAATTTAGTTCTTCATCCTTATTTTGCTACAATAAAATCCTTCAAGGCATAGTAAAAATTATGAAATTTGAAAACAACTGTTTTTACAAATACTTACCTATACTAGGAATTTTTTTGCTGAAGTAAAAACCCAACCAAGGTTTAAAGGTTAAGAGCTACTGCTCTATAATATTAAACTATTTAATATTTTAACAAAACTTGTCCACTCAAAACAGAGCTGAAGAATTTCCCCAACCCCGGATTGAGTTCCATGAAGCCTGGAAACTGGGGGGTAAGGCGGGATGCCTTAACACTCATGCCATGTGATATGAATTATTCACAGGATGGGGGCCCAAAGAGGGGAAAAGGTCGGGAAAACCCAACCCCACTTCCTTTCTTTTTTTTTTGACCTTTATCCCATACTGGGACTCAAGCAGCTTGAAAAGGCATAAAATACAATAAAAACACATATAGTTAAAAAAATGGAAGTGATATTAAAACTGTATTAAACTAACACCAGAATTAAGGGCCATTACAAATATTGCTTTAAAACAAAGATTAAAAATAGTACAGCATCATAAAACAGTCCCTTTTCTTGTTAACTATCGGGTTTTCCAAAAAGGGTTGCTGGAAAGAAAGGACTAAAATTTTCTTCCTAAAAAGATAAAAAATGGGGGCCATCCTAACTCTTAAAAAACCTTTGGGGGGAAGCCACAGAGAAGACCACCTCCTGTGTTGTCACCATTGTCGTTGTCATCATCTATTTATTTATTTATTTATTTAGCACCATCAGAGGTTTCCAAGTGGTTTTTTTTTAAAAAGTTTTCAACCCCCAGGCTTACAAAAAAAAGACTCACACAAGGAAAAGGGGGGGTGGCAATGGAGGAGAAAGGGTTAAATCAGCAGACGCTGGCTGCTGCTCTCTCTCTCCCATGTTCTCATGAAAAATGCCTGTGAAGACAGTGAATTACAGAGAAATGCCTCCTCTGAAGATGTTTGAGCTATGCTAGGCTGATAGGGGAAGAAACGGCCCTTTTCATATAGCCCTAAGGGGAAAACTTTTTAGGGGCGGGGTATGTTCAGCCTGGAAAGCAAGGCCTTTTCCCCCAATAAAATGTTAAAAAGGCAAATTTATTCCACTTTCAATATCCTAGGAAAAACCCCAGGCCCCCTCCCAAAAATGTAAAAACCCTTTGGGGATTCCATAGGATGTTAAAATTGGGAATAATCCCTTTAAAAAGTTAGTGTGAAAATGGCCGAGAAGTGATGGGGACAGCCATCTTTCAATATTTTCCAGTATCTCTATATTGCCCCACACCCATCCACCCCCCCCAACAGCACCCATCATACCAGTACAGTGAGATTAAATTTGACCTGAGAGGTCAGGTTTCTTTTCGGGGTTTCCCAAAATTTTTAAAACCCCCAGGGCAAAAATTGCACTAAATATGAATATTTTCTATCCCCTTTAACTTGTTTTGAATTGGAGGGATTTTTTTTAGAATAAATTTGAAATAAAACAAAATTGTAAACCTCGAAATAGGAATTGGGTGCCAAGTTTCAAAATTTTTAAACAAAATTATTTGTATAAGCAATTGAGGTTTGAGGCAGTTCCAAGGGAAACATTAGCATCTATTGACCTCAAATACAGGACCCTTTTAATTTTCAGTTTTAAAAACCATAGAAAAAAACGGGAAAAGGGGGAAATTTTTTTTTTTTTAAATTTTTCAGCATGGTGTATGTTCATGTAAGCTTACTGTTTATGGGAGGAAAAGTAATTCCAGAACAGAAAAAACCCAAAAAGGGTGAGAAAATATGGGCTTCCAAAAGTACTTGAAGGCACAAGCACATTCTATTGCTGAAGAAGTCAAGACAGGTTCTGCTGCTTGGGATGATGGACCTACTTTAAAAGAAACAAAAAAAGGGACATTCACAAAACAAACACAGCTTAAATTTTGACCTTAAATTCAATATGTAGGGGAAGGACTTTAAAAGCCCCATTTGCTTGTGTGTCAAGAAAGCGAAAAAGTTTATATGAACAAAAAAAAAGAAACAACACTCATTTTAAAAAACACAATTTAAAATTTTAATTAAGAGAAAATAACCCTGTGAATTTTAAGAAATCTGTAAATAAAAGGTTGTAATTCTTTTTAACCGGGGAACCCTAGATATTAAATAGGAAAAAACCCCTGGGCAAAAGTGTGCTGTCTCTCTTGCTATTTATGGATTGAGCAGTGTGGAGGTTTTTGCTTTATACCTACTGTATTTAACAAATGATTTCTTTTTATACTGCTTCTGAAATCTGCAGTTAGTTTTTATTAATTATGTAAGCAATTTACGGGCTTTTAGTGTTTTTTTTTTCTCCTAACAGTGCCCTCTTGTGGGTATGGGTTTTTTAAAGGGGTTTTCTTTTTTTTTGAGTTACTGGAAATAAATGCTAGAGAATAGATCACTCAAAAAAACAAAAAAACCCAAAAGGGCCCTTGAAGCATTCAGAAAAAGCAATACCGTTTCACTCAAAAGTATAGCACATCTGTCCACAAAACCGCATGATAAAAAAGCACAGAGTCAGCACCCTGAGCCGGGGCAGATTTGGGGGCCCAAACCCAAAGAAAAAAGTGCCTTTTGTGTTTCCCTTTTCAGTTTGTCTTTGACATGACAACCTTAAGACAAATCTATCACAGGGCTTTTTTAAACAATTTGTTAAAAAGCGCTTTGGCTTTGCCCTCCCTTGAAGCTGAGAGGATGTGACTTCTCAAGGCACCCAAAGGGGGTTTTTTAGGGCCCAAATTGGGATTTGTACACTGGTCTTGTAGTGTAATGATCGGAGCATCAGATTACAACCCGGGAGCCCAGGTTTGATTCCCTGCATAGCCAGGGGAAAAATTGGGTGACCTTGAGCACATCACACACTATCAGCTCTCCAGAACCCCCTGTGATAGGTTTTTGTTAGGGTCCCCTTTAAAAATTGAAATGACTTGAAAACACACAACAGCAGCTCCAGAGTCATAGTCCATCCTTTGTATGTATATTTCCAAATATCCTTTGGGAGGCTCCAGGGGCACTAACCCCACTGCCACATGGTCCTGGAGATCTGCCTCACTTTAGGCACAGAGCCCCAAGAGAGACTTTACATTGATAATTATATACTTACAGAGACAAGTGTCTTTCACGGGACATGGTCCTAATTAAATTGAAGGTCAAAATCCACACTTTGAACTCCATATGGGAAAACAGCTGAAAGCCAGATATAAATCAAAAATGTAAAAAACCAAATCAGCAGCCACATCCATTTGCATGACATAACCTTAGGATCTCATTATTTGGCTAAAAAGTTGAAACTAGACTCATCATTTATAGGTCAGCCTTTGAGGATTTTTAAAAAGCCTTGGGAAGAGGAAACTTGGTACTTTCGGGCTTAGCTTTGATGGTTCCTGCTCCCGGCCTTTCCCCAGGGGGAGATTCGGTTTCATCTGCTTTTCTTTTTTTTTCTGCAGTGTCTTACTGTGACTGATTTTAATTATTGCATTTTAATTTTCAGCATAAAAATCGTAGGGGCCCGTATGTAGAAAGGTGGGGTTTTAATTGACATCCCCCAATTCCCTTCCCAAAAAAATTTCACACAGGGGAATTATAGAGTACTATAAAGAATACATTAATTAAAAAAAAAAAAATATTCCAGTGTACAGGTGGAAATGAGAGCATTAAGGGAAAACAAAACATCAATGTTGTAGGGTTTTAAGAAGCATGACTATGAAATCAGTGGAGATAAAAACAAATGCAACATCATAGATGGGTTTTTTTTAAAAAAAAAAAAAAAAGGAAATAGGGGGAAGTTTGACCAGTATGTTTTCTTCTGCTAATTTCACATAAAATAGCATAGTGTAACTATAAACTTAATGTGTAGGTTTTTTTTCATCACTTAGCTAAAAGTCAACTTAAGAATAAAATAAAAGAAAAACTGATGGGTTTTTTTCCTTTTTTTTATGGTAATTACTACTGCCACCATACCAAGACATCTTCGGGGACATTCCTCAAAAATCAAACATCAAAAAAAAAGTACGGGGAAAAGAATTCCTACCAAAAATACTTTTTTAAAAAGGGAAAACTGGGAAAAGGTTTAATTCTTATAATTTACTGTTGGAACTGAATTTTTACTTCTCAGTGCAGAGTTTTACATGAATATTCCATTCCAATCCCCAAAGGTGAAATGTTATATAAATATGAGAAAAAAGTTTTTAAGGGTTTGAGGGGAGCTGATTAAAAAAAAAAAAAAGAAAAAAAAAAAATTATTTTTGAAATCCCTTTTCCCAAAGGTTTAACTACAAGGCTATTATATTTTGGGAAAAATATTGCATAGGGTTTGGGGTTTTGTTGAAATACTAAAATTTTTTTTTGCAGATTTTTTTTTAAAAAAAATTTCAAATACTAAATGTCTTACTGGGTCATTGCTGTTTATTAACTAACACACAAAACACATTATTATAATAAAATATAATAAATGGGAGTTTATTAAACTTTTCTACAAACATTAAACTACTTTGCCCAACTTTCATTTGTAAAACCAGAGGGAAAAAGGGCCATTTTTTTGTTTTGAGAATAGCTTAAATGGATGGAAGATTTTTTTTTTTTTTTTTTCCAAAAAATTTAATTTAGGTGCTGGATCAGCTGGGGGGGGACATATAACAATTGGGGGGTTTAAAAATATTTTAAAAATTTTAGGATATTTTTCAGCTGAGCCATGAAGTAACAAAAGAAAGTGGTAAAATGGATGAAAGGGCAGTGTCATATTTGTCCTTCTCCAAAAAATTGCCCAAAACCTTCCTTTCAATGTATTTGGGATAGTTCTTTTTTAATTTTTACAATGCTAACTTGTGCAAAGGGGGTATAGTCAAAGAAACTGTGAAAAGAATTACGGTAACACATTGTCTGATACAAGTGTTTTTACAGGGGGGGGGGAGGCACAATGTGCATGTATGCACGTATGATTGAGTGGCCAGAAAAGGGCAGAAAAAATACCCACCCAGTGGTCTTCACACAAGATAAGGAAAAAACCCGGAAAAAGTTGGAACAATCCGTTCTAAAACATCTTAACCATGAGGGACATAGCCTTTTCAAACAGACCCTATTTTCAATAGAGAAACCCAGTACTTATGGTTGAGAAAATAAAAAACTTCTTTGGATCTAAAGATTTTAAACCTAGATACTTTATCCCAATTTTTAGGACATAACTTTTGCCTCCCCAACCCTTCACAGATTTCCATGCAAAACTTAATGGACTGGTTTTTTTGCTTCCATTACAATGAAAGCACCAAGGGAAAAAGAATTCAATTTTGTTTTTAGAATTTTATTCTACTTCAGTTGTATTGGGTATTCTTTTCCTGTGAATTCTAAAAAATAGTGCTGTTTAATTTTCTTAAAATTCCCCAAATATTTCTGTGTGTATGTTTTATGCAGGATGTAAAATATACATATTCTACACACACCCAAAAAAATTTAGGACACACATATACCTGGCATTAACCTTGTTCCAAAACCCCCTGAAACCCTTTATGGGACCAACCACCCCAGGGGACAAAAGGATTGATATGTTTGGTAAATTTTTTTACAAGTTATTCATTGTTAAAAAAATT
>CAOLHI010008165.1:0-10825 GCA_948474755.1 Ctenosaura bakeri | reverse complement strand
CTGCGCTACAGCATTCTCTGCTAGAGAGAGTCTAACATAGTGTGCCACATTTGGGACTCTTCCTCTGGTGGACAATTCTCTTTATCTGCATCCATACTGCATTGCTGAGGGTTGGTTGGCGCCTCCATGTTGTCTCCGCAGGACTTGTCCGGGCATGCAACAATGGCCGCTTCTCTCCCCATGATATATCTCTCCAAGGGCGCCTTCCTATTGGC
This sequence comes from Ctenosaura bakeri, assembly GCA_948474755.1. Taxonomy (NCBI): domain Eukaryota; kingdom Metazoa; phylum Chordata; class Lepidosauria; order Squamata; family Iguanidae; genus Ctenosaura; species Ctenosaura bakeri. The sequence goes on along the minus strand of CAOLHI010008165.1, from coordinate 10,610 downwards.
CGGTTTGACACACGTACTTCTGAGGGGTCCAGATCCGTCCCTATTGGTCGAGGGTGGTGGGGCGGGCTATTCGAGGGGTCACACGGCCCCGCTGGACCAATGGCAGCGCGAGTCGGAAGTCGCCCGTGATTGGCCCGCGAGGATCTGAGGGGGTCACGTGGCTCCGCTGGGGCCCCATGGGAACCCAGTTTAGAAACCGCCCCATTGGACGGCTTGGACCACGTGGGTGGGGAGGGGGTCGGCCCCTTCCGGATGTCCTGCCCTAGTACTTCCGGGGAAGGGAGATTGATAGGTGTCAATCATTTCTTGACAGGTCATAAATCAATCATTTCTTGACAGGTCATAAATCAATCACTTTTGACAGGTCATAAATCAATCACTTTTGACAGGTCATAAATCAATCACTTTTGACAGGTCATAAATCACTTTTGACAGGAGCTACACCTCCCTACTACTAGTATCACTTCACAAAAAGTTGTTCTCCTGGAGTACCCTTGTTATTTCTGCCAATTTGTCCCAGCAAGTGTGTGGGAGGGCAGGTAATCTGATGCGATTTTATCATGTCCACAGAAGAACAAATAGCAAGCTTTGCAATGCTGTGGGCAAGGAATTAGGCCTCTTTTTTGACACACTCTAACATAGTTTTCTAAGGCCAGAGCTATATGGAACAGATGGCATTCATTTGTCAGAAAAGGAGAATATGTTATTCCTGGGAAATTTGCCACAGTGAATGACGGTCATCTTGGCTGGGCTGGTGAGTGAAAGGACTAAGCAGACTCTTACCTCTCATTCATGGCAGTGAGGAGAATACAAATCTTTGTGATTAGCTTTTGGTATCCTTTTGGTGTAGGATAGGACTGTGGAACTCCCCCTTTGGGGTCCTGCTTTTCAGGTGGTGGAAAAGGAAGTAACCCTTGAGGCTAACCTCATATTCAGGATCTCACTTTACAGGGTAGTGCAGCTTGGATACAAGTTCCCTGGGTTACCGTCCAGTGATCCTGGTTTGGGGAGCAACCCAAGTATTTGGATTGCCCTCAGTGCTGAGGTGTTTTGCCCATCAGGTCGCTCCTCTCTCTTGCTCATTTCCAGGCTAACACAACTTAAATAGGTTTGGTCAACTATAGTGATCCTCATTTACCCCAATTTTCTGTGTCTGTGTCATCTAATTCCCTTCAACCACATTTTCTCCCATTGTACCATCTTTGTATTATAACATTCTATGTTTACTTTATCATATAGTCCTTAACCAACTCTTTTTCCACTTCCAGTTTTAACAAGTTTATACATATTGTCAATCTAAAGTTCATAATCTGAGTGCAGGTGTGTCTCAAAATCTGACTCGGTTAGCTTGAAATCATACAAATCTTTTATCCATTTTAAATATTTCTATTATTTTTCTGTGAGAGAACCATTGAAAACTGCAATCTTCTAGTGTTAATTCTTCCCAGATTGAGATACTTTAAAATTGAATATCAACATAATAAACAAGTTAATAAATAAGTCAGTAGATTTGCACAATACTGAAATGTTTCATATTTGGTTTTTCTGATTTTTTTTTTAAACAATGACCTCCTTATTTCAGATCAGTCATACATATTACTGCTGATAATATGGGTAAATGTGAATGTGAATATCTATAATGTGAAGCCAGCTATTACCTTGATTTCTGGGGTCCCTTGGGGGGACACCTCAATGTGCTCCACGTGATGGGGAATGGAAACTAGCCAGAGCACAAGCAATAGCAATGAAAGAGACAGGGTAACCTAGTGGGGTCTTTTTACCTAGTTTTTATGGGGTCAGACCAAACCAAAAACCAAACAAAAATGTCCCATAAATGATTTTATTGAATGCAAGTCTCACGCACCAACACACTCATGCACACACACACCCAAGAGCTATTAAGAAGCAAAAGAGAGGACATTGGACAGGAGGAGCATTGAAGTGGTGTTGTTGGGGTAATACTGCACCTTGTCCCGAAGTCCTGGGTCCAAGAAGGCAGTGAAAAAGTGGGGCTCAGCATGGAGAGGGCTGAGGGAATTGCTTGACAGGTGGAGTGATGGTCGGCTGGGGTGACCGGGAGCGATCCGAAGAAATGCTCAAAAACCAGGGCTATTTATAGGGGAAAAAGTACCTGGAGGACTAGTCCTTTCCCGGGGAGAACAATGGGTGTTGCAGTGGGCGTGAAGCTCCACATTGGTAATTTCCTTTGCATGATAGGATTATTAGGTATTGCCAAAGTCTCCAGATCTTTGGCTGTGTTTTGGGGTGTGACTTCTGGTCCTTGCCTGATGAGATATTTGCTGAACTTGGGGCAAATACGCTAATCCCTTCAAGTCAGTGTCTTGGGGCTGAAGACCCTTTGTTTATTGTGGGTTTACACAGCTTGAGGTCTCATGGGACTACGTGACGTGGAATTTACTGGCCTGACCTGGTTTTCAGTCTTTCAACCGTGCTTACCTAAGTGCCCCTCCGGGAGGACCTCTCTGCAAACAGAAGTATATTTTAATATCAAAATTGTAGACCCTGGGGTAGGGTTTTTCCATCAAAGTAACACAACACTTTAAAAACAACATGTGGAAAAAGGAGAAGGGAAGTTTAGATACTGGAAAACTAAGGTGCCAATTGTAATTAGAAAAGTGAGGGAGGACAGAGTTTTAGATAGTAGGACTGTTACCCTGAAATTGGGGGTCCCACGAGGGGCGCCCGGCTCTGCCAATTAAAATACCAAAGATGGGGAAATTAGAACTCAGAGCACTGGTTTTGCTAGCGAGAGGCAGGGTAACGTAGCGAGATCTTTTACCCTATGTATACAGCGTCAGGTTAGAGAGTGGCTAGACAAGGCTTTAAAACACTTCTTTATTAACAGGAATACACAGAAGACAAACACAAACTAACTAACTGGAAAAGAAAAGAGTTGTAAGGGAGGGCAATACGACCTGTTCCATAGTCCTGGGGAGAGTTGGAGGTTTGGGGAAGAAAGTTCAGTGTGGGGCGCTGAGGGGCGTCCTTTAAACACACCAGCGGCAGGGCAGGATGGCAGTCAAAGGTGATCCGAGGATCGGTTAGAAATGAAGGGTTTTTATAGGAAAGATCGTGCCTTTCGGCTATGGCAGTCCCAAAGGAGAACAAAAAAGGTTTCTGTGCTGGACAAAAGGATTTGATGAGGTCAGGTTTAGTGTGATGGGATTTGCATGTAGAAACAATACCTTTGGCCGAGACGTTGATGGCCCAACTCACAAGAGTAATTTGACCGAGAGCCACGTGGCTATCGAGGAGTCTGCGGCGGGAAGTTCCCTAAAGCTTCGGGCAAGTTTTGGGTTGCTGGCTACAAAGAGAAATGGAATGTAAACCACTAACAGCCGCTCTCTGTCTGTGCTTATCCAGAGAACTTTGCGAACATGTGAGATGAGGTAATCGCAACCAGTCCAGCTAAGGCCAAATTAAATGATATGAAAAGGATATCTGGGGGTCCTCACGGGGGTGCCATAGAGGAAATAACAGGACCATTTCCACACTACACTGTTATAATGTTATTATTCCACCAACATGCTAAGGAATACTGGGGTTTACAGTTTAGAATTCTTTGGCTGAGAATTCTTGGAATTCTCAGCCAGAGAGCTCTTTAGCCTTAGTAAACTACAAACTACAAATTCCACAGGGTGTTGAATGTAGAATAAGTGTAGTTAGTGCAGATATGGCCTAGGAAATTGAAATAATTTACTATTTATTTTGAAGAAATATACATACAGTGTAGCACTGTATTCTATTTTGACACAAGATATAAAAGTGTTTCATTGCATTTACATCTTCAGAAGCAGGTTTACTGGAAAATATTGTGGAAGCAACAACTGATGCTGCATCTCTACAGTGACCTCTAATTAGTATAAAGTTAACATATGAACCCCAGCAATTGAGACTCTTATAACCATCCATGTAGGACACCTGTCCTGCACTGATGGTTGATAAAGTAAGATTAGAGGCAGTTCATAGACAGCAAAGCATGGAAATGAGATGAATGAGCCGTCTCTTTCCTTCATCTGTCATCTACCTACTGATTATTATGATTGCCTATTTTGATATCAAGTGTACATATTATGATACAAAATGCAGCTGTCAGCTGCTAACATGCAAAGCTGTATTACATACAGCGATCAAGTGTCACTTGTTATTTTGGCATTTTATAAAATTTCGTACATTATGACGCTCTAGTCAGAAAAAGGTATGACTTTACTTGACACTTCCTCTTTATTATTCTGCTTTTCAAGATAATTCTTGATTCTGGAGGATGAAAGGAAAAGACTAATATGCCACAAAGAGGTGAAGGGGAAAATATTCTGTATGTTGCAACCAGCATGGAAAATTATGTTGAAGAACTTAGGATATCTGGCAGAATACACAATGAACCAATGAATTTCACAACACATCTGATAAGTGGACATGTTACCTTGTTCTCTGGGGGTCCTGGGAGGGATGCCCAAATAACCAAATGTGAAAACAAGATGGGGAAATTAACTGGAGCACTCTCTTAAGCTAGCGAGAGGCAGGGTAACTTAGCAGGGATCTTGCCACCCTATGTCTACTGCGTCAGGTCAGTTAAGCAGTCAGACAGGTTTTAAAACAGTAAAATGGTAACTTTATTAAAGGACAAACAGAAAAGACACCACAAACACACAGCTAACTTGGAATTGGAAATAAGAGTTTTCGGGGGAAATGGGTGATACGACACCTTTTCTCATAGTCCTGGAGAGATTGAAGGTTGCAGGGGAGAAAGCTCAGTGTGGTTCGCTGAGGGGAGCTCGTCAGACCGAACAGCAGCAAGGCGGGATGGAAGTCCAGAGTGATCCGAGGAGGGCTCGGAATCAGGGAGTTTTTATAGGGTGAATTGTGCCTACAGGCCATGCCATACTCGGTGAGAACAATGTGAGTTTGGAGCGGGACAAAGCTTTGGGAAAGGTCAAGTTTTACATGATCTGCTTAGCACAGATTTAACAATAGAGTAGCCAGTATGCAAATGGATTGACACTGTAAGACCGTCGGCTCGAGGCCGGGCGTCTTTGTTTAGAGTAGCGCTTAAGCAATGGGTGTCTGCAAGAGTGGTCCCTGAAGCAATGGAGTGGCGTTAATTTGCTGCCTAGGTAGAGAATGGAGTGTCCAACACTTACCTGCCGCGTCTGTGTACATGCTTGTCCAGTGGCCTCGCAAACACGTGGAATGGGCTGGCAGAGAGAGGTCAAATGATTTGATATCAAAAGAGATATCTAGTGCTATCGCCTGAACCATAGTAACAATCCTCCCCCTGAAAATGGGTGGTATTGGGACAATATCGAACATTTTCCAATTAAACATTTAAAACTAAATTTGGAGCCAAATAGAGGTCTACAGATACCGGGGTCATATCACTCCAGGGTCAAATGGCTTTTGCAACATTACTAACTAGTAAAAGCAGTCCTGATTCAGCAAAATCCTAAACCTAACCACATTCACACAGACAAGCATAGGATTAACAATGGCTAATGGCAATTGAAGCAATATCAATGGCAATGAACAGTAGCAACAACAGTAAATGGTGAGTAGTGAACAAAACTCTCCCGCCAATGGAGAAAGGCAAAGCAGCAATGAAAAATGGAAATAAGCAATTGCAAAATGCAATACTGTGAATCCAGGAGAGATTGAAGGTTGCAGGGAAGAAAGCTCAGCGCGGTTTGCTGAGGGGACGACTCGCTGAACACAGCGGCAGCAGGGCTGGATGGAACTCAGGAGCGATCTGAGGAGGGCTCAGAATCGTGGAGTTTTTATAGGGTGAATGGTGCCTACAGGTCATGCCATACTCGGTGAGAACAATGCGAGTTTGGGAAAGCAATGGGTGTCTGCAAGAGAGATCCCTGAAGCAATGGAGTGGCGTTAATCTGCCTGACTAGGTGGAGAATGGAATGTCCAACACCTACAACGTCTGTGTATGTGCTTGTCCGGTGGCCTTGCAAACACATGGAGCGGGGTGGCAGAGAAAGGTCAAATGATTTGATATCAAAAAGAGATAGCTAGTGCTATCACCAGGTAGGCCTGAACCATAGTAACACTATTTTGTACAGTTTTCACAGCTCTATTATGCAGATATATGGTGATAATTCTGATGCTTCAAACTGAAGAGAAGCTTCTAGAGCTTCTCAAAATCAACCACTCTCCAGGGGACAGCTCCTTGAAATGGGTATTCAGCATACAGTTACTTTTTACAACCGAGGCAGAGCTTTGTGACATAATCAATACCAGACCATGCAATGATGCACGTGCAGAGGCAAAATAGAGTGTTTTTGCATTTAACTTACTGGAGTGTGTGTTGTGGGGGTAGAGGTGGGATGGGGAAAGGTGTTGATTACTGGGATTTCTGTAGTCCTGGAAGAACTTTCTTCTTTTCCCTTTCCTCACCTACTCCTATCCTTAGGAAAACTGCTTCTCTAATGTGTCAATTTTGCATTAGGGAGAAATCCTACACATTAGCTTTCACTAATGGGGTGGGGAGGGGTTCTTTCCAGTTTGGTCCTACTATTCATGATTGTTAGTGCAAAAGTGCCCATTGACCATCAGAAGGCATCAAAGACATCTAAGCTTAAGAAAGCTTAAGAAAAAAAGCTTGTTATCTGAACCAAAGAGTGAGTAATTCAATTAATCCTTTTCCTGATAGTGGTCAGTTGTACACTGCTGGAATGATCAAAAGTAAGTGTGCCTATGCATACATCCAGAAAACCTCTTATCTATTTTCTGTCAGCATTGCACATTTAGAACAGAGGTGTGAATCAGAGGCCTACAGATATTCTTGAACTACAGTTGTCATCATTCCTCACCATGAGCTCTGCTGCTCTGGTGGGCACAACTTTCTGGGAATTGCAGTCCAGCAACGTCTATAGGGCCAGATGATTCCCATTACAGAGTTAGAGATTTCTGTAGTGTTAAACTGAAAATTTAATGCAGCTGCTATGGTATCACAGAGTGCACGCACAACCCATTGTCATCTGCAGTAAGGCCATGATGAAATATAGTCATCATCTTCCTTTCTCAATTTCTTCCCAATACCTTGTTTTTAAGAAACCTTCCCAACTCTACAATATCCACTTTTAGTTAAAGTCACTAAGTGGAACACAAACTGTGCCATATCATAATTTTTGAGTCCTACATTGGCAGGCAGGGGGTTGGAATACATGACCCTTGGAGGCTCAGTACCCTGTTTCCATATAAACCTATATAGTCACCATGAGACAATTGTAACCTCTCTGCTTAATCTACTTCACAGGGCTGTTGCTAAGGTTAAAATGGGATAAGAAAAATAATGTAAAACTCCATTAGTCTAGGACATAAAAGAAATGGAATTAATTAAAATACATATAGTTGGACTGTCATAAAGAAACTGATTCATTTCCAGCTGCCTTTGTTGATGTCTCAATTAGACTTTTATCGTCACGATGCCCTCCGTATTATAGTAATGAGATATGTAGTCCAGCATTAGGTAGCAGCTTGCTTACAACCAAAGCCTAGGAACCAGAGACCATTAGGTAAAAAAAATGCTAGGAATGCGTTGATAAGCTCTGCCAGGCTCTCACTGCTTCAAGGTCTCTTGAAAGAGGGAGGGGGAAGGATGGGATTCTTAAATATTTGCTATTGCTTTTGAATGTTAGTCCTCTCACTGAAGTCTTGTACTATGTATCTCACTCCAAATAAATAGTGTTTATGCACTGTACTATTTCTGTCTGTGAATTCAGTTCCTGACAGAGTGAGAGGACTCAAGTTCAAAATTCTACAACATGTATCAAACATCTGAAGAAGAACCACTGGAGGAGGGAGCAGTTGACGGAGCCACCAAAAAACCAGGCAATGAACAAGCCAAGAGAGATGAAATGGACCCCAGCCGGCCCCCAGAGGCACGAGCTAAAGAGTGACCCACAGTTCCTGTGACTACCCTGATTACAGGCCAAACTTGGGCCTGGGGAGAGTGACCTGATATAGCTCACAGACAACACTGCCGTGCTATGAGATGGGATGCTTCAATAAGTGAAACCAACCTGCTTTTAGCCAGAGAAGAAGAAGTGGAATGACAATGAGAAGAGATATCCAGGTTGAGAGCTCAGCTAGCTGACTGGAGAATCCTGGTACCTCAGCTTGGGCATGCCAAACAGCAAGTGCCTGGAGCAGCAGCCCCCATAGCTGCAGTCCTGGCACCTCCTGGAGGATCGGCGCCTCAAGCAGGACCTACACCTTTTCAAGAGATGAAGGCTATGTTCAATGGAGATGGGACAACTCTATTTCCTCAACGTGGCTTCCAACTACATGGCTGACTACTGAAACAACTTTAATGATGATGTCACCAGAGTTAGATACCTGAGCCAACACCTCAAAGGTGAAGCAGCAGAGAGGGTTGCTAGTTTGTTTGACTCATGAGCTGAGGAAACAGCCAATCTCCAACTGTTCATGCACTGCCTCAGAGAGAGGTTTGAAGACCCCTTTATTCAAGAACAAGTCAGACACCAGCTTGGGAAACTGCATCAAGGAAAAGGAACCATCGGAGAATAGGACCGTGAATTCAGAAAGCTAGTGACCAAGGTCCCAGAATGGAGAGATGACATACTCAAGCAATTTTTTTGAGATGCATTAAACCCCACCATTTTGGATTGTTGCCTTTCACAAGGAAACCCAGCCAGTCTGTTGGGACGGATGAAGCTGGCCAGTGAAGTAGAAAGTATCTTGGAAAGTGTTCAACTCTCAAGACAAAGACAAGCCCAAGAAAGTGGTTGCTGAACCCCAGGATCTAGAAAGTCCACCTTCCTAAGCAGTGAAGAAAGGAAAAATGACTATGTGTGGGAAGAGGAGCCACATCGTCAGTGACTGCCAGATCCAAAAGAAAGCCATGGAAGAAAAGCCCATGACCCCTTCCACTAAGCCCACGACCCATTCCACTAAGCCTGCGTCCTGCAAAACCGACACCCCAAAGCCACAGACCAAACGTCTGGGTGGTGGAACCTCCGCTCAGGCTTGCAATGGCGAGGACAGCCCTTATCTACCTCCAGCTCGGACAGTGACAAGTGGGACCTGGACCAATCTGCGAATGTAAGTACAATGTAAAAACTTGTCATGTATATGTTACAGTGACTTTACAAGGAACAGATGGGAAGTTAAGAATGTGCCAGGCCCTGGTTGATTCAGGCTGTACCACTAGCTTACTGAATCCCATAGTGGCTAAAGAACTTGCAGTAACATTTGAACACCTTAAGAAGGTCGTCAGACTATCACAAATGGATGGCTCACCTATGGCAGGAGGCCCCATCCAGGAAAGGACCAGACCCATACCTATTCAGGTAGGGAATCACTGAGGGCGATTGAAATTCCTAGTACCAAATAAAATTGGATTCCAAGTAGTCCTTGGGTATGATTGGCTAAAACGACACAACCCCTAAATTGACTGGACCCAAGGCTTACTAAAACATACTAACAACACCAATGAAATACCAGGACAACAAAAGTCGGCACCTAAAACGGCACTTAAATTGAGCCCCAAGGATCTGCAGAAAATCCCACAAGAATACTGGGACCTGCAGAAAGCATTTGAAGACCATGAAACAGATAAACTCCCACCACATAGAGACTTTGATTGTAAATTAAGACTCATAGATGGTGCCAAGATTCCCAAGCCAAAAATTTACCCCATGAACAAACAAGAGCTGGAAGAGCTAAACAAATTCCTGAACAAGAATTTGCAATGCGACTTTATCAAGTCTTCCTCAGCCCCAATGGCTAGCCCAATCTTTTTCCAGCAAAAAAAGGACAGAGGAGACCCCAGACTCATTGTGAATTACAACTTAATAAATCAAGCAGTACTGCCTAATGTGTACCCGATCACACTCGTGGCTGATGTCATGGGTCAATTGAGCAAAGGTAAATTCTTTACCAAATTAGACTTCAAAGACACTTTCCATCAAATAAGAATGAACCCTGACAGTGAATGGCTTACTACTTTCTCCACCCCCCTGGGGAATTACCAGTGGACAGTCCTTCCTTTTGGGTTACAAGCTGACTCTGCAGCTTTCCAAATGTTCCTTAACTCTGTCTTGCAAGAATTCCTTTACAATGGTGTTGTGGTTTATCTAGATGACATCTTGATCTACTTGGAAACACTCCCAGAACACACCAAACTTGTACACACTGTTTTACGAAGACTTATTGACAACAAACTTGTGAAACTCTCCAAATGTGAGTTTCACACTCAAGCTTTTGACTTTTTAGGGTATCGAGTTTGCATGGACCTCTCCAAGACTGATACAATTTTGAAACGGCCAGCCCCTAAAATTAGGAAACAGTTGCAACAATTCCTTGGCTTTGCCAACTTCTACTGCAACTTCATTGAGGGTTTTGCCACAATTGCCCTCCCACAGGCTGATTTTTTTTTAATAGTCTTTATTCAAATTTACATTATTCTTTAAAAAACTCCAACATTACCACACATCATTTCTCATAGCCATAATAAAACACACCTCTTTCCATTTTCTCTCCCACCCATCCACATTCATATCCATCCCATAGTTTGCGATCTTCTCTTTCTCGTAGTCTTCTTTCTATCTTTGTTTCAA
>CAOLHI010008164.1:0-11322 GCA_948474755.1 Ctenosaura bakeri | reverse complement strand
CCCCTTCCTACCAAAGCACAACCTGGAAATTGCAGGCTAGCACTGAGGCAGGAAGCGTGACCTGCCCAGCTCCTGATGCACCTTACGCCAGGTAAGTGCACGCGGGCCCCGGAAGCATTGCACAACCGCGCACCATTTTCAGCTTTAAGCTGAAAATGAAAAGGTGTGTGCACGGTCCGCGTCAGGCCCTTGAGCATTGTGTAAATGGGAGTGTGTCATGCAGACTGCTTCTCCCATTTACACAACACTCAAGGGGCCCTCTCGCAGTGCGTAAAGGGAATATGATTCTATGAAAGTAAGGGGAAGGGGGGAATGAAGCTAGATGCCATCATTCAGTTCTCTGAAGGCACATCACTACGGTAGGGGATAAACAATCTCCCCCCGCCCCCTAATGCTACAGGCATTGAGAAAAATCTTCCTCCTATCTACTTTGCCCTTCTCTGTTGTCTGCAAATCTTTGCCATGGGTTTATAATTGTGCTAAAGCAGGATGGCAAACTGTGGCTTCCTGATACTGTTGGACCACACATTGCATCATTCCAGATGTGCTGATTGGAGTTGGAATCAAATCATATTTGAAAGACTATATATTCTATATTTCTTGAGAATGTGAACACATGCCAGGAGGGGAATTTTGTAGATACTGGGGATGCATATGGCATTTTCTTGCTTCCTGAAGCTCAAAGAATGCTAGAAATGTCACCCATTTTCCCTCCTGCCACCCAAAAGCTCAGACATTAGCTGGGCATTTGGAAACAGTCATCTCTTCCCATACCATTTTAAACTGATAATTGGGAGGATACAAGATTAAAACTTGCCCCTTCCAACCCTGCAGTGACCTTGAGCAGAATGCCATGTGGTCATTTTCTTAGGCCTAGAACTATTTTTTTTTCACCATTGTGCTTCAGATGTTTTGTGTCTCTTTGACCTGCCCTTAGATGTAGATAGGAATCAAATCTCTGAGTGTGGGTTTGTTGACCTGCTGTTTCTTGTTTCAGAAACCCAGACCTTTAGCTAGCTAGTAAACTGCATGCATGGAACTGAAGTAATGCTTGATAACATATGTGATATGTTTCTTCTATTCTAGTGTAATAAAAAAAGTGACCTGAAATCCTCAGAGGATTTCAATTTATCAGAGAAACAGAGAGTGAAAAGAAATGCCAATAGCTTTCTTTTTTTTTTCTTTTTTAAGGTTGATGAATTGCTGCTTCATATCTTTTTTTTTTTTTTTTTTGGTGCACACAATGACAAAAAAAAAAATGGAGAAAAGGGCATCTTCCCTTTCCCACTGAGTGACAGACAACAACAAAAGAGGATGGTTGGCTGAAGAAATGAGCAAACACATACAGTTTCAGATGATTTTGTTGTTTGTCTTGTAAAATGAAGGAAAAGAGAATTTATAATTGCCTGCTAGTGTGGTGCAAATTTGCTGTTCTTTTTTGACAAGTGCCACACTGGTTTCTTCTTCTATGGAATAAGACTTCATTCAGTTTCTCTCTGCATACAGTGTGGATAGAGAGAGGTGGGGATCTTAGTGGCATTAGATTGTCACTGTCTTGTTTCTTTGGGCAAAAGGACACATTACAAAACAAACACACTTTCAGGGACCTGATTCTGTGTAGCTCAGAGATATAATTATAGGGGGATACGAGTTAATTTGTTGCCTTCCCAAATAAGAATTCTGTCTTCCCCAATGAAATTTTGTTTTAGTCCCTAAATTTCTAGCATTGTGGTAACTTTAAAAAACTTTAATTGGGCATTTAGAAATATGGCTTAGGCATCCAAAGAAAAGGGACAGGCAAAGGTACCAAGGGAACATAAACACAGCAAATATAAGAGTCCTGGGCACGAACAGTTTTCAATGCTAGAAATTTGGGGACTGAAGGAGAATTTCATGGGGGTAGACAGAATTCTTATTTTGGGAAGCAATGCCCTTGTTTTGCACTATACCTCTGGTGTAACTCATAGCATCAGTGTAAGGTGTGAAAAAGAGGGGTAAGCAGTGAATCTTTGAGGGAAAATCAGCTGATGGGAAAGGCTAGTGAACTTTATTGCCCCACTTAATATTTCTCACTTGCAACTCCCCAAATGTTGTTATTGTTGTTTACTGTTCCTTTAAGATTCTAGTTCAAAATACCTACGTTGAGGCTGAAACTATTAAGAGTAATAGGGCCTTGCATCACCTCTTCAGTAGCCAGGACTACTTAAATAAGGTGTTCTTTCTTGTGGGATATTTTAATAAATGGATTTAATGAAGGCATCTGTCGATAGTGCTATTTCCATATTTGAAATGTTTAATGTTTTTTCCCCCCCATCTGCTGAGGTGTGAGACTGGATTGACCCAATAGGTTCATGGAGAGATGTCCAGAGAGCATTTCAAAGAGGAATTGATTGGTGCTGGGAATGTTAATTGACTTTGGTACTACAGTAGGCCCTCCACATTCGCGAGGGATAGCGACACAAATCCCTCATGAATGTTAAATAATAGCGAATAGGGTGCCCCCCCCACAGACTTCTGCCCAGCCAGTGCACCCACCCAGGCAGGGGCAGGGAGGCAGGGAACTGATGATTGCCTCCCTGGGCCTTTGTGCCACCCACGTGGAATGCATCTGTACCAATGGCAGTGGCAGGGTGGTGCGAGGAGTGCAGGGAACCTGCAATCGGTTTCCCTGGGGCTTTGTGTTGCCTGCGCGGGCCATGCCCAGACCTGCAGTGGTGGCGGGGCAACATGAGGAGTGCAGAAAACTGGTGATCGGCTTCCCTGGGCCTTCGTGCCACCTGCACGGGCTGCACCTGTACTTGCAACAGTGGCAGGGCAGTGTGAGGAGCGCAGGGAGCCAGCGATCAGCCTCCCTCGGCCTTCCTGCTACCCGCACAGGGCACACCCACACCGGGGGCAAGGAAAATGGGAGGAGCAGGTGGGGTGGGAATGGAGTGGGAGTGGGAGAATCAGGGGCAAGCAGGCACCTTGCAAATAATCAAATTCGCGAAAGTGAAACCCGCAAATGTGGAGGGAGAACTGTACTGATTCTTCCCTACCAATGCTTGGTCATATTTTGAACATCTGCAAATAGGAGGAATGAGGGTAGGAAGTATGGATGAAAGAAATATAGGTGAGGGAAAGAAGTCGTAGATAATTCAACATGTACAGAAGAAAAGGAAATAAAGGAACAGAATAGTTGGACACCTCCAGAGATCTCATAAAAGCTACAATCTTGTCTTCACTTAGCTGCGGGTAAGCTTAATTACAGGATTCTGTGGTAACTTCTTATAATATTGCAAAAGTCAAAGTTGTCATTCTGCCTAAGCAGAAGCAGAACTGGACACACACATGTTGAGCAAATGGGTCAAAATACAGTCCAAATGAAGTGCTTTCAGCTTTCTTTGCATTCTATATATTTTTAAATGCTTAACTTGGTGGTTCAAGTACATGATAGAGCAATGGAAGAATGTCAATGTCTTTAAAATAGGTAAGAGTTTTCAGAGTTCATATTGTGGACTGGAGAAAATTGGACCACACTGTCTTTTGTTCTGAACCAGTGCAGATCCTCTTCACAGGAATTCATGCCAGCTGCATGCAAAAATTAGCTTATGTCAACTTCCATCTCCATCAGTTGTGCTCAGCTGGTTGTGTGCATGATGCTGTTCAGAGCATTGCTTTCAACAATTAACAGATGAGAATAGACAGGTGTTTATTTCTTGGACTTCAGAAAATTTCCAGAAATGCTTGTTATATTTTAACACATGTGCATACCCACACACTCACACAAAACAGTAGTTGCTTCTCACACTGAAGATAGGATAGGTGGCTGGCGTTGCAAAACAGATCTGACAACTTCAGAATGGTATCTCCACCCATTAAGAGAAAAAACTCTGTGTTTAGACACTACAGTGTGCAGTTCGCATACTATGTATGTTTTAATGTTCATAATAGAATGTATAGATAGGGCTGGACATAAATTCCATCTGAAAAATTGAAGACCACTCAGAATAGAAATCACTGAGCCAAATATATTTGATTTTGTATAAGACAGTTTCATGTGTGACTTTGTGCATTGTTGTGTGTCTTCAAATCATTTCTGACTTAGGGAAACCCTGAGGTGATCCTATTGCAGGGTTTTCTTGGCAAGTTTTATTCAGAGGCGGTTTGCCTTTGCCTTCCTCTGAGGCTGAAAGTGTGTGACTTCTCCAACATCACCCTGTGGATTTCCAGGGCCAAGTCAGGATTTGAACGCTGGTATCCAGAGTTATAGTCCAATGCTGAAACCACTATACCTTGCTCTCTCTCTCTTTCTGTGTGTGCCTGTTTCTCTCTGTGTATATAGTAGGCAATTATAATTTGTTGGTTATTTTGAGTGGTAGATAGAAAAATGGCCCAGGAATTTTAAAAAACAACATTTGAAATTGAATTATGCCACACAAATCCAGCTTCAGTGCCATCATTTTCAGAATTTCAAATCTCAGTAATGATACCAACCGGACAACTGCCTCTCCAATAATGGACAGGACACAATCTTCCAGGAGTGAACAAACTTTTGATCCTCACCAGCAAACAATACCTATGATACTGCTCAGTATGTATAACAAGGCAGAGTTAAATAACTCTGGATGGGATAAGAAAATAAAAATTATGTTTAATTTTTATTTAAAAAATTGTTCACTAATGGCTGGCACCTTGTTTCTTAGTAAGTCCCATTTTCATCACTGGATAAAAATAAGGAAGCAGAGAGGAGACACCCAGCACCTATTTGATTGATTTCTATAGGGTAGGGCTTGGGGGAGAGGGAAGATCTCAAAGAGAAGTCATGGAAATGGAAGGAACCACAAGGGCCATCTAGTCCAATACTCTGCCTTGCAGGAATAAAAGCACTCCCAAGAGATGGCCACTCAACTTCTGCTTACAGATATTCAAAGAAGAAGACTTCAGCTCCCTATGAGGCAGCCTATTCCACTGCTGAGTAGCTCTTATAGTCCAGAAGTTCTTCCTACATTTAGGCAGAATTTACACTGAATCCATCTAGTTGGTATCCTAGTCTCTTTGACAACAGTAAACAAGCACCTTCTACATGTTATTCCTTCAAATATTTGAGGATGGCTATCATATCACCTCTCAGTCTTCTCCAGGCTAAACATACTTAGCTCCCTAAGTCATTCCTCATAGGTCTTGTTTTCCAGCACTTTGACCATCTTAGTCACCCGCCTTTGGACAAGTTCCAGCTTGTCAGTCTCCTTCTTGTACCATGGTGCCTAGAACTGGACAGGCCTGACCAAAGCAGAATAGAATGGTGGTATTGAGTCTCTTGATCTGGACACTGTACCCTTGTTGATGCAGCCTAGAATTCCATTGGCTTTTTTTTACCATCATTGTTACCCTGTATGTTGGGGGTCCTGGGAGGGGTGCCCAAATTACCAAATAAAAACACAAGATTGGGGAAATTAGACTCGAGCACTCTCCTAAGCTAGCGAGAGGCAGGGTAACTTTAGCTGGGATCTTTTAACCCTATGTATACAGCGTCAGGTCAGAAGAGCAGTCAGACAGTATTTAAAATAGTAAAAATATTAGTTTTATTAAAGGACAAACAACAGAAAAGGCACCACATGCACACAGCTAACTAGAAATTAGAAATGAGAGTTTTCGGGGGAATGGGTGATACGACACCTTTTCTCGTAGTCCTGGAGAAAACGGAGGGTTACAGGGAAGAAAGCTCAGCGTGGTTCGCTAAGGGGACAACTTCACTGGACAGAGCGGCAGCAAGGCTGGATAGAAGTCCAGGGTGATCCGAGCAGTTCGAGCAAGTGATCCGAGGGGCACTCAGAATCAGGGGATCTTTATAGGGTGGATTGTGCCTACAGGCCATGCCATGCTTGGTGAGAACAAAGGAAACTTAGAGCAGGACAAAGGCGTTGGAAAAGGTCAGCTTTTATATGATGAGCTTAGCGCTGGATGACAATAGTATGGCCAGTATGCAAATAGCCCAACATAAAGGACTGGCTCTTTGTGTAAAGTCGCGCTGAGCAAGGCGGGTTTGCAAGAAGGAATGGTCCCTGAAGCATTGGAGAGGCATTAAGTTGCCTGCCTAAATGAGGTTTGGAAAGTATAACCATTAACGGCTGCGCCTATTACGTGCTTGTCCAGTGGCCCTTGCAAACACATGGAGTGGGGTGGCAGAGAAAGGTCAAATAGAGCCCAAAGTATTTGATATCAAGAGATATCTAGTGCTCTCACCAGACATAGCATAACCGTGGTAACATCATAGTACATTTTTGGTTCATGTTTAACTTATGGTCTACTAAAACTCTTAGATCTTTTTACATGTACTTCTGTCAAGCCAGGTATCACCCAACCTGTATTTGAAAGAGAAGTGCCTCTGTAGCCTATTCTTGTTGATACAGTCTAGAATTTCATTGGCTTTTTGGCCATCACACTGCACTGTTGACTCACATTTAACTTGTGATCTACTAAGACCCCTAGATCCTTTAAACATGTACTTGTCAAGCTAGGTTTCACCCATCCTATATGTGAGAGAGAAGTGCCTCTCTGGCTTGTTGCTGGGGCACACACTAAATGTCACCTGACCAAGTGCTAGCACTATGCTTGCTTGCTTCCTTCCTTCCTTCCTGTGTTGTGGTTTTTAATATTATGAATGTGGGCTGGTTGCTTTTTAATTGTACTTGCAGACAAAATTGCAGAACAGTAGTGGACCTAAATGTGTCTGCCAGAATCACATTTCAGGAGACACATGCATGGGTAAGTCCATATCATAGCAGACCGCATATCCTGCCACCCCCATGTTTTTCCTTACACCTGGATGGGATATCAGCCAATCACTGGGTCTGTCCATTTTGCTGCACCAAACATTATACATTGTAACCATTGTTAGCTATGGCTGTTTATCACCCAGGTCTGACTATGGGCTAACTTCTATTTGTCCAATCTAGAGTATCCTTACTGAATCAATCAGATTTTGGTAAGTCAACACTTATGTCTGATTCAGTGAGTCTTCTTTAGTTGAAAACAGCAATAGGATTCATGCCTGTATGTGCATAACTGCACTTTCTCTCCTGCTATTCTCCTTGTTCCAGTTAGGTGCTGAGGGTATAACTCATCCTTAGAGAAGTAAACAGAACAAACAAAGCATCTGCACTATTTAGTGGAGAAACAAGGAAGTGGTGGCAGTAATTTATTTCTGTAGAGCCTGGTTCATTTGTGCTGTATAATATCTACAGCCATTGAAAAAAGAAGGCAATATTACTCTAATCTAGTCTGACCTCTCTAACAACAGCTCATATGTTTTAACCACACCAATACCTTTTGTATCTTTATTTATATTTTTAAGTGCTTGTCTATAGTACCTAACTAGACAGTAGTACAGTAGTACCTCCTGTTGTTTGATATGAATAATATATGCTACCTGCTAGTGCTCCATTAGGTGGTATGGATGTGCAGAGATATTTTAAAATAGAATAAATGGCAAGAAAGAATATTACCCATTCAGAGCTGATACAGAAGGCAGTGTACTGATTTATGTCTGAAGTTGCTGTAAGAAGGAAAGTGACATGACAATTTTGGGAATGCAGACGAAAGCAAGTGATATGTTAAAGAGAATATAAATTTTCAGTAATAATGCAAAGTGCAGAGACATAAATAGGTGGGCTAGAGAAAGGATGTAATACTGAGAGCTGAGGATCTGCAGAGCTAGCATTTGGGCAAAACATCTGTTTTCTACATTACAACGGATGTTGTAGCAGCTTTTTATGAAGTAGTAAGGCTGTCATCTCATGCGTTACTTTGCATGACACAGCTATATAATGAACAATTAATAATTTTTGAAATGAAGGAAGGAAGGAGATTTATACAGACTAGTTATAAATTTATACATTTTAACCATTATTTTGGCTCACCAAATCTATGATTTTTGAAAGAGTGGAAAGGGGTTCATTACGTCTTACTTTCCCAAACAGCTTTCAAGACACAAGTTGTGATTCTGATACCAGATACAAATTGGTATTTCTACATCACAGGAATGGAAGTCATGTGGTCCTCCAGAGATTGTTGGACTATAATCCTCAGTGTTCCTTCCCTCAGCTGTGCTGGCTAGGTCTGCTGGGAATTATACTTAACCAACAATTGAGGTGCCATATCATGCCCATTTTTGCTATAGAACAACTGCTTTCATGCCTTTGAGCTACCATTGGTAGCTTCCCATCAAGATGGTGACAGAGATGGGTCAAAGTTTGTCTACTTAATTGCTAAGCATAGTGTCTTTTGATCACAAAGAGAGAGGCAAACAGTGCAGGCAGATATAACAAAAGATATACTGACTATATTGGGCTGATTTGAATGGGTGTCAGAGGTGTTCATATTGATGTGAAAAATCATCTAAAGCAGTTCAGAGTCAGATCTGAATACTGCTAAAGATACATGAGCATTTTGTGTTTAAGGGAAATAGATACACAGGCATTGTGTCTCCAGAGGCTCTTGTATTGTTCTTCAAGCCCTCCATATAAAGAAAACACCAGAGATAAGGGAAGCAGATTTTGTATTTAATTTTCTAATTGAGAGCACTAGCTTCTAATCCCAGTGAATGGTTTACCAGGCCTATGCAATTCCAGGGTGCTGGAGGAAGGATGCTGAAGTCATATAGCACAGGATGGACTGTATTCTTGAAAATTGTAGATTTTACTAGATTTTTGTCCCTGAAATCTCACAATAGCCAGAATTACTAATTATGATGAGATCTGTTTCTGGCACAACAGGAGAATCGTTAAGCAAGAGTCCTTGTAATAATGAGGAGCCCAGAGGTGGCCAGATTCTTCTAGCTGGATTCCCTCCTTTAGCAGTACCCCCTCCAGCAGGTAAAAGTAATATTCTCTCCATTTTTGAGCTGTCTTGTTCCTCATCTGATTAGCACTACAAAGTGCTAAGAGAAGAGTACCAATGGAGGTGTCCTTAATGTCAAAAAGCCAGACAGCAGGGGAAGGAATAATTGAAATCCCAGTGTTATAACCCTACCACCCCCAAACACAAATAATTACTTTACACTGAGTCAGAACATTGCTTCAGCTAGCCTGGTATTAACAGCACTGACTGGCTGAAGGACCCCAGATTTCAGTCTGGATTAATTTCTGGTCCCACCTGAAGTTTCAGGTTTTTGGAGCTGGATCTTCTGCATATAAAAAATGTACTCAAGCATGTTCTGTCCTACTGAGCTGTGAGTTCACCCCAAATCTTTTGTACGTATTGGCAGTGTGTCTGTCTGTGTCAGAGAGAGCGAGATTCAGTAAGTGTGGGAAGGCTGGGTTTGTGAGGGAAAGTTAGTACAGGAGGAGAATATCTAGACCACATTCACTATCCTCTCCAGCCCTACCTACTACCTAAATGAGGGCATGCCACTGTTAGGGGTGTAAATGTGTTCTTCTGGGATTAGGAAATCAAATAACATAACGTGTTCAGAATAAACCAACTCATGAAGGGATCTTGACATTGACAAATGTGAAGTGGCAACTTTAATCTGCATTACTAGCTAGAACAGTGAAATCAGACCAGTAACAGCTGTTTTTTATTTTCAGTGATGAATAAAAGCTTATAATGAAAATGCCACTCTTGCATCTCCAGGGAAAAGAAATCATTTGGATCTTGAGGTCTTAGACTAGCTTACACATCCTATGCCTTTTTTTTTTTTTTTTTGGTGGCATTATTACCTCCTTGAAAAGAAAAAAAAAACTGACTACTTGGTTATGAGAATGAACTCTAATTATAGTCTGCTATTTGATTAAGTTCCACAGTTATGTAATAATAATTCACCACACTGTGACTCTATGATTTTTTGCAACAATGCATTAAAAATGATAACAAAAGTTAACAAGATTAAAATTTGATTGTTGAGTGCAAAACACTGAAACACAGATTTAGGCTGAAATCCCAGACACACTTACCTGGGAATAAGTCCCAATAAACTAAATTAGACTAGGCATTCATAGGTGTGCACTGTCACTATCAGTCACAAAAGGACCTTTGCAAAGTTCATTAGAAGTTGTCCAGAGATATAGATCAAGGTGTCAGAAATATGCCAATGACATCTGGCTCCACTTTTCCTTCATCAAATCCAAATCAGGCAAGTGGTATTCTGAATCAGTGCCTAGTGCAGCAGTTGACTGAATGGGAGTCAGTAAACTGTGACTCAATCCAGACTTGACTGAGTGATGCTAATGAGTAATTTTTTTGCCCAGATGGGTCATGTTTTGAACCACTTTGAAAAGGGCTAGACTCCTTTAAAGAATCGGATTCATAGTCTGAGTCTTCTCTTGAATTCAGTACTGTGTACATCTGGCCTTGGTGGCTCAGGGTTCTTTAAATCAGCTTAGGCTGGAAGACCAGGACAATCTTATCTGGACAGAGTGTCACTACAATGTCCACATTCTAGTGTCATCTTGCTTTAATTAGCACAAGGTGTCATATGTGGGGCTGCACTTGAAAATGATTGGCAAATTCCAGAATAGCTTGGGTCCAGGTTACCTGAAAAATAATCTCTTCTCACATACTATGACCCGAAGATCCTTTTTTGAAGCCCTTCTTTGGATACGCCAGTGAGTGGTTACATAGGCAGCGCCTAGACACTGTTGGCAACCCAATTATGAAAAACACTTTTCAGAAGATCTCATCTTTTGCCTCCATTGTGGTCCTTTCAGTGTCATGTTCTCATCTTTTTATTGTCTCAAATTTTAGAACTTTAAAAACTGGTTTAAATGGAGGTAAGTTTCCTTGGGTCTTGTGCAAGAAAAAATGGTATACAAATTAAATAAATATTGTCAGCACATTTGAGATCTTTTGTACTGACATTATCTTCTAGCACTGTTTATTTTTTCTCTTTTGGTTTATTACCATTGGCTTTTTTCTTTTTTAAATATTACTTTTCATGGTTTCTTTCTTTCTTTCTTTCTTTCTTTCTTTCTTTCTTTCTTTCTTTCTTTCTTTCTTTCTATCTTTCTTTCGTTCTTTCTTTTGTTCTTTATTTTATGGTTTTAAATTTTTAACTTGTAAGCCACCCAGGGGCCCAGGGAATTGTTGTTATTGAGTGATATAAAGAATTTGGCAAAAACCCTGTTTATTAATTATAAATTACTCTTCCTTTCTGCTTCATGTCAACCCAGGGAATTAACCACCTATAATATAGTCTTTCTCTTTTCCTAGTGCCTTCTATTTTCCCCAGTATCATCGTCTTTTCTAATGAATGATGTCATCTCATGATATGTTCAAAGTGCTATAGTCTCCTTTTGATGAATATAGCTTTTAGGAAGAGTTTAGGCTTGATTTATTCTGGGA
>CAOLHI010008162.1:0-10470 GCA_948474755.1 Ctenosaura bakeri | reverse complement strand
GTCTTCTGCACTGTGGAGTGGACTGGGGTGGACTGCTTTTTGAAGTTCTGCACCTCAGTCCACTCCGGAGCGACCGGAACTGGTTGTGCAGTGTACTTTTTAAAAACCTGCTCTTTGTCCCGATGGACCCAACGGACCCACCAAAAAGCTGGTGACTAGCGGCGGGGAGCATTTCCCTCACCGCGTGCAGAAAGGGCCTATAACAGTCTAGTGCGGGAATGGCCTGACTGTTGAAAGTAGTTTGTGATTCATTTACTGAAGAAAGAGTGAGCAACCACGTTGGTCGGCTCCATTCCTGAAACTAGGATGCCTCCTGACCCTCTCCCTAACTGGCACAGGGTCAGCAGAATGTATGAAAAGCGTTCCTATACATGTATAATTGCTTATGTTCTGAGGACGTCCAGTGTTTGAGTGAGCAGGTTTCTAATCACATTCAAGAGCTTGGAAAGTTACTTTCAAAAAGAATGAATATGGCTCCCAGAATCCCCATGGCCATGACAGCTGGGAATTTTAGATTTTTTAAAAAATGACCTTTTTAAAAAGTCAAAAAATTGACAGTTGTGTCATCATTGTCATTATCACAAACATCACAATGAAGAAAACGGTGAATATACTGTGTATCTCCAAAACCTGACTGCTTGGACAGAAATAACTGTTACACTACAACTCCAGCTTTTTCTATTCTTCTTTTCAGAGAGGTCTTGAAGATATTTCTATTCCAAAAGTAATTTCAAAATTTACTCTGTTGTCTTATTAACTAAGCAATCTATTTTATGATGGTTTTAATGTTTCTGGAACTTGATGAATATTTCAGTGTGTTTTACTGTAGGCATCTTTAATTTTTTTGAGCCATCTCAGTATTTATTTTAACAGACAGATATTAATAATTTAAACAAATACAGAATAAAATTAGAAACCTGGAGAGGGGATGAGCTGAAACCATCAACAATCCAAAGATACAGGGTTGCTTTTAGGTATAGACTTACTCATACTTGAGAAAACCCATTGAAATTAATGAGATTCATATTAATCTTTATTGGATCCAGCCCTATTGATTTCAACAGACTAGCTCTCAGTGTGACTAAGACCGGATCCAGCCCATAGTAAATCTGTTAAAACTGTTTCAGATTATTCATATGAAGATTGTTCATGTGGCGCATAGAGGAGTGCAGTAGAATGAGATCTTTGTTGTGAGTTTATAAATAATGAAGAATTTTTTTTTTCATTCAGATTGAAGCCATTCATTCCCAGAATTATGTCTCTATTCTCACTGTGGCTTGTTTCCATACCCATTCAATGTCCAACCAGTAGCAAATTAATTCAGAACCCAAACTGGGCCTATGAATCAGAATATGATTTGGCTGCTAAATTCTTCCCTCCTCCTTCTCACTCTGTCCCAAGCAATGCCAAAGCAAATAGTGATAATATAATGAAAGAAGGAATCTACTGCTGGCAAATTTATTGCTTTAACTTTGCTTTAATTCAGAGCTGTGAGAAAAATAAAATCACCCCCTTGGCATTTAACTTCATTTAGAATTATTGCTAGAGAGTTTTATTTCCATCTTTACAGCTTGCTCTCTTTTTTCAGGAAAAGCCTTGTAAGATTATAAACCTAAAAGCAGCCTCAAAGGCTGTTTGCTTCAACCACCTGCAGTGAGATGAAATCTATCACACTCAGATTGTTGAAGTGCAGCCCCAAAGTGGGGAAAAATAAGCTCGGGATCATCATCGTTACAATTTGCGAGTTGTCATAAGAAAAAAAGGTGCTGGATAGCTCTGGTGGCTAAGACATTTGGCCCTCATGAAGTAAACCTGAGAGGAACAATAACACATCTGCAAACAACTGTTATTAAAATTCTCATCCAAACACAAAGGCTGTCCTCCAGACCAGGTTAATTGTGCATAAGCATTTTTGCTTTTTTAAATAATTTTGAGTTAATTTTGATTAGAGTATTTTATTAGCTTCAAAAGATGGTGATAATCTCAGCTGAATGCAGCTGGCTTATAGTAAAAAAGGAAGCTTTAACTCAAACACATGATTATCGGGCACAGTGGCATTTGAAATATGCAACTGACACTGACACTGACACCTTTCATTCTGGATGGAATCCAATGTTGTGTGAGTGAAACTATGCTTGTGTGACAGAGTTCATGCTATATATGTCCCCTCGTGCATGAAAATGCAGAAGGTGGTACCAAGGACATGCTTGTCCCCAATCTGACAAGCCCCATGTGTTACTTTGTGTGATCATGCAGTGTGCCTCCCCAAATATTGACAGAGACAGCTCCACCAAGACACTGACTGAAGATACATTGGCTCTCTCCCTGAGGTGCAATAGAACTGTGAAATAAACTAGCACTGACAAAATGTATGTCTTAGAGAAAGCCATTACAAAATCATCAGTGCTTTATAAGTGCCAGTGAGCCCCATAGTTGTGTAAAAGGAGTGCTGTATATAGCTGACAATGCCTGTGGCAAGACAACTGAATCCAAAGCAGCTGGATGTATTTTCATGCATATTTCCACCTAGGTCACAGGTGATCTAATATGGAAGGTCTCTCAGCCACTGGGAGCAGATTTTGAGGGTAAAAGGGAGAGCTGTGGGAGGGAAAGAGAATTAATTCCTTTCCAGTCTTTTGCTAGAAACAGCTGTATCAGAAGGAAGACTTAGTTAGATAACACCACATTAGTTGGATGACACCACATTTTATTTCAGTTCAGTGCTGTGCCAGTCTTCTGAGAAGTTAAATGTCCACTACAAGAGTTGCTATTTTAAAAGCCGACACCAATCACCATCTTTCTCTTTCTGCACATTTTAGAAAGATGTTCTTCCAATCTACTGCTGTTTGGGCACCACTTTTTTTTAAAGTTACTGGGCTTCCTATGCTGTGATCATAGCCAAGGATCACATAGTGAACATGCAGACACTGACTATGCTATATGGCCAATCATAGGGACGGCTGGTGGTTCCCACGTGTATTAACTTTAGGTTTTAGTTCAGACTGTCAAGAATTTATCCAAGGTGCTGAACTATATTCCTGAAATGGGTTCAGCACTTTGGATAGCTCCTTTATTGCAATTCAGAGTCTGGAATGATTCACTACCCCACTGACATGGGAGCCACCACTCATCAGTGGGCAATCAGATTGGTTTTGGAACACCCATGAACTGTTTAAATTAAGAGCATTTTCAGATGACCTAGCGACTTTTTTTTTTTTTTTTTGGAAAATCCTACAGAATGTATAGAATTCTTGTTAGAGAGATTAAAAAACTCTGCAGACATTTAAGATAAATAAACAAAAATGATGATGTCATGAGAAAGGAAGAATAGATGTAACTGACTGACAAGTCTGGATTTAAAATTGAGAAAAAGTAAAATAAAGTAAATGTAATTACAATGACAAATATGAATTGTATGTTGTTGAAGAAGAAGAATATTAAAAAATGGACTGATATTAAGCAAGATTTACAAAGATGGATGAAACTTAAATTATCATTGCTGGGCAGAATCTTCATGAAATGAATGTCTTGCTGAGAATAACATATCTGTTCCACACTATGCCTATTTTGACCACTGATGTCTTATTTAAACAATGGCATAGTGATATATTGAAATTCATATGGTAAGGGAAAAAATCTAGAGTAAAGTATGAAATTTTACAAGTTGTTGAAGAAAGAGGAGGACTGGGAAGACTGGAACTGCAAGACTTCAAATTGTATTTATTTATTTATTTTGCATGTTGTCTGAGGTGGTTGAGAGATTGGTTCATTCTGACAATAAGAGAGTATTAGAATTAAAAGAGCATGAATTGAATTTTGGGTGTTATGATTATTTATGGGATGAAAAATCTAAAGTGAATGAGGATTTCAATAACCATTATATGAGAAAAACTCTGTTAAAAATATGAAATAACTATAGATTAAGGATATGTTGAAAAACACTCTTGTGGGTATTATCTCAAGAAGCATTTTATAAGAAAGAGACAACAGCAAAAGACAAATGGGTGACTTATCAAGACCTTCTAGAAACTGAGCAAGAACATTACAGAATCAAACTTGAGTGAGGAATTAATGTCTGAAGGCTGCAGTTTTGAGTGGTTCCTTTACAGATAGATAGTCGGGAGGTTGAAAATGGACAAAAAAAATTATATGACTTTATGTTGACCAAATCTGATTTCAAAAAATGATTGTGCTCAGATGTTGAACATTTGATTGATAAAATGTATAAATGTTTTGTTAAAAATGGAGCAAGAATTGATTAAAGATTGTAGTATAAAGTACCCTCTAACATTGGCCATAATGTACAGTTGGAGCAATGGGAGAAAATGTGGTCTGAGAGAAATAAATTTACATTGTGTTATGATCTCAGGGAGGTGATGTACCATTGGCATTTCATAGCAGAAAAAATGCCCAAAAGGCATAAAGAGGCTTCTAATAGATGTTGGAAACGTGAGTAACAGGTGGGATCTTTTTACGACATGTCATAGACATATGAAAAGGCCTAAAAAATCTGGAATTAAATAAATTCTACAGTGTGTAAAATTTTGAAAATTAATGTTCAATTAAAACCTGAATTATACTTGTTAGGATTAGTAGAATATCAACTGCAGAAGAACTACAGGAAGATACTATGATGTATGACCACTGCAACACAGTTCCTATATGCACAGAACTAAAAGAATACAGACATTCCAATGAAAGAGGATTGGTTGATGAACCTGTTGGATTTAGCTGAAATAGATAATTTGTTCACATTGATTAGAGAAAAGTCAGTAGTGACTTTCATTAAAAAACTGGGAAGCATTGATTTGCTTTTTTCAAGAAAAAGAGTACAATATGTTAATTGTGGGATTTAACAATTAGTAATTTTGGATAAGTAGCAGTTGAAGTTTTTGAGTAGTATTTGTAATTAGAGAAGTTTCCTATACAGATCTATCTATCATCTGCCTTTGGAAATCTTGAAACTACTTTTTAAAAAGATTTTTATTGTTTGTAGTTAGTTTTTAGTTTTTCGTATGTACTATTTAATGTTTTTGTTTGTTTGTATTTTTTCTTTGTCTATTCTTTTGAAAAATCCCATACTGTTGTAATTTGTTGCTGTCTTTTTTGTTCTTTGTTCTGTTGTTTTGTTTGTATGTACTTTAAAAGTAAAATAAAATAAAAACTGATGGCCCATGAACCTGACTCTATCCTTACTCTAAACTTGGCAGAGAGGAAATACAATTCCAGTGCCTAGGCAGCCTGGCTGTTGCCTCCTTTCCTGCCATGATGCCTCTGTTTTGTTGCCTGCTAAATCTGCCCCAAAGTCATGCAAAGCTAGTTAGACAAAGCAGAAGTGGAGATATACTTTCCATTGAAACCACTGTAATATGGACTGTCACTATCCACATCTGGATATGTGTATGGAGGCAGGTATCCCTTCCTCCTCCACAGTCGAAGTTTGCTGAGGTAGATTTGGGAAAAATCTGTTCATAGAGAACTGCCCTTTGTAGTGAATCACAAAATTGCAGCTTGGAGCATCTTTCTTGCTCACTCATGCTGGCCATTGGGTCTTCCTCTACAGGAAGGCACTACAAAGAAGTGTTGAACTGAGGAATCCAACCTAGGGAAATTCAGGTTCAAAGTGCTGGTTATTTGTGAAGCACATGGACTGATCTTGAACTAGTTGCACTCTCTCAGGTTTACTTACAAAAAAACAACAAATAGAGTTGTTGTGGGTATAACATACAGGATGGAGGATGACCATACATGGTGCCTTGAGTTCATTGGAGGAAAAGTGGGATAGAAATAAGACAAATAATAAAAAAAAATGACCAGCTCAATGTCTCCCCCCTCTAATGTATTGAATTCTTCATTTCTGCCAATCAAAGAAACGGCTAGTGTTTTGGCTAGTTGACAGCTCAGCATAAGGAGTGATATCACCTGTGATCTCCCTATTACACCAGTGGGATGATGGGGAAGAAAGAAATTGAGGGATGTCTTGTCTTGCAGAAATGCAATTTGGGTTTTATTTACACTCTCAGTTAAAACAAAAGAAAATAACAAACCGGCCCCAAACTTTTAACCCATAACTAGTTTAGGAATTTATTCATATTTTCCTATATAGAAACATGATTTTTCCCTCAGTTGTGATGGATGCTGAACTTGTAGAAAGACACACTTCAGTTGTGAAATTCTGGGCACACATTTACTGGTACTGTAAAAATTAGGACCTCTGTTGTTTATGGCTTCTTTAGTTTAGCGAGTAGCACAGTTTAGTCCAAAGGAACAAGGAGTAGCTACAATCAAGAAAAGAGACAAAGCCATAAACTGTGGCTCTCTGAGAAAATGCTTGCAAGAAAGAAAACTAATGTGAATTCCAGATTTTATGCCTGTTTTTAATTATCCTAAACAATTAAAATGCTTGAAGCAAGCATCCTTTGGGGATCCGTTGCTCTTCCAATTCTGAGCAGGACAGTTCAAAGTTTTTGCCATGCATTGTTAATAGCACTGATGTGAGATTTTGTTTCCAAAAGAACCACCAAGCACTCATGGAAAATCGAGGGCTATGGCTTCTTTTCCCTCAAAAGGAAAAAAAAAAGTGTGCTAGAGTGTATGGAGGGACGATTTTTTGGATAATTTTTGGTAATAAATAAACGGCATAATCTTGGCAAAAATGGATGAATTCATTATCTCCAAATAGCGGAAAATATTATAAATGTCAGTAAATGAAATACATGGGTGTTTCCACTGTAATGTGCTATTCTTTAAGCCACCCAGAAAGAACACAGTTTGACTTGCTGGGTGGGTAGGACTTAGACGAAGTGCAAAGTCGTGTTCTTGGGCTTAAATGACTTGTTTGAGAAGGGGGTTCATGCTTTTATTGTAAAAGGATATATGTACGTATATATGTATCTCTGAGAATTTTTGGAGTTTGGAGTGCAATATATATCACTGAATTTCTACACTAACCTTTTTTAAAATTTATTGTGTGCACCTTAAGGCTTTGGAGATACTAAGTGACTCACCCTAGTGGAAAGCCATGAGTTAACCTACAAATGCAAGTGAATAAATGGGCCATCTTAGGTTTATTTGCTACTTACTGTGATGTGATGAACACCAAGAAGGGAAAGTTCTGCCATTTTAAGAAGTGGAAATAACATGGTTCATTGATTGTGAGGGGATGTGCAGGTAAGGAAGCTGGAGATGGAGAAGCAGAACAGCCCTGGTGGCAATCTCATGCCATACACATCTGCCATGAAACAATAAGCAGTGCTGAATTCAGTGTGACTGCCTCTTACCAGGTAAGTTTGTAGAGGAGGGCTGCCCTAGTTGGCCATGAACCAAAGCACACAAGGAGGGAAAATGTTGACTCTTGAAAGGAATGCACAGGGCAGGTTACTCAGCTGAAAAGTTTTGCTCTGTTCTTTTCCTCTTTTCTGAATTTCAGTGTTTGTTGCTCATAGTACATATTAAAAAAGGGCAGAATAGAATGATTCATTTCCTTTACATTCAGCTATGGAAATATGCGTGTCAAGTCCAGAAACAGCTTTTTCTTTCTAATTTTGCCTTACACATACTTGAAACCTAAAAGGTGTATTGATGTGGGTTTCTTTTCTTTTAGAAGCTTCCATAGTAAATATGGAAAGCCACAGTTTTACAGCCTCCTGATTTGTTCTGAACTAGCACAATTCCTGTTTGAGATTACAAGGAAGATTTCATTCAAGTCCAAAAGTTACAGTGGTTTAGCTAAAACAAACTGAAAATAAGGAGCAGGAGGAGGAGGAGGGGTGGTAGAGGTGGTTAACTAGTGCTGCTGAATTTATTTTTTAAAATAAAACAGTCTGTACCTGATGATTATGAAAATAAAACAGTATTTTATAAACAAGACAGAAAATGCATGCCTCTGCAGAAATGGGGCCTGAGGTAATTAATTTGATATGAACCATCATGGCTTCATTCTGAACCATGGCTGGCTGTATCATTAGTCAGAGTGAGATGAATTGCCTCAGATGCTGGGAAATGGCAACAGAAGGTTGGAGGAGAGAGATGTGTTTCATGATGGCTGCCCTATGTTAGCCTGATGCTTTCAGATGTAGGGGATACTGCTGCTCAACTGTACTGGGGACTCAGCTTTCAGGCTGGATGACGTTTCTACATGAAATAAGATAGAACGCTATGTAGTTTGTTACCTTGACTTGAGTATCTTGGGTATCTTGGGCCAGACTTGTTTGAAAGTCCATGTCACAAATACACCACATGCCTCATAGCACTAATTCATGTGGTTCTGCTGAGCAAAAGTTGCTGATGGATTGCAAAATAGGCAAGCAAATTGCCCCCCCCGCCATTATGAAACAGTTTTTTTATTTATTAAAAGAAATATAGCTTAAGTTGCTAGCAAGGTGAACCAAGAAGGAGTTGGACTTGATCAACAGGTGGGTCTTCTGAGGGGAACCAGTGCTCCAGAGGAACCCCTCTGGAGTGGATAATGCCATAGGCACATGGGATAGGTATAGGTTTCTCCTGTTGCTTTGCATCTTCCTCTTCTACTTCTTTGCTTCTCTTAACTGTGGTGGTGTTTGAACTCTCCTTGGGTGCTGGATTAGGCTGCCTTCTTTTGGACTCACAGAAAAATCACATGGAGGTTGGAGTGAGGCTGTTTTTTGCTGCTCCAGACACTATGACATGGAGCAATGGCTTCAAACTTCAGGAAAAGAGATTCCATGTATATATTAGGAAGAACTTCCTGAGGGTAAGAGCTGTTCAACAAAGGAATTCGCTGCTGCCTCAATGGAGTGTGGTGGAGTCTCCTCCTTTGGAGGTTTTTTAAACAGAGGCTGGATGGCCTTTTCTTGGGAAAACTTTGATGGTATATTTCTGCATGGCAGGGGGTTGGACTCAATGGTCCTTGTGGTCTCTTCCAGCTCTGTGATTCTATAATTCTACGAAAATTCTACAGATCAAAATAAAATTTACAGACTGTCAGCATTCCTTAACAAAACACTTAATAAAATAATTTATATACATTTCTTTTTGTAGCCTTCAAGTTAAGATGTCATTCTAAAGACCAACAAGAGGACTAGGTAATTCTAGATTACCTCTGTTTCTAGTAATAAAAGAGATAAACAGAAACCAATCTGAAATAAAGGAGCTGTCATGCTAGCTTTGCCACTCATGATTCTCACTATAAGATCAGAGTAACAAAAACCATAATAGCCAAAGGATGAGATGCTAGAGTAAGTAAGTGTCTTACTTGCAGATTCGCTAACAAAGACCCACTATGACATCAGGGGACCTAAAAGGCTGATGAAATGTTACCAGCTATGGAGAGTCTCTTAGGAAAATTAAGAGCAATAGGGGGAAGGCAGAATAGTCCATGAGGAGAGGATTTACATTAAAAACCTATGAAAGACCCCAGAAGAGACTTGAGGTAAGTGCTAAACAATTTGGCTAAAAAGGGGTAAAAGATCTCTATATGAAAGTGATTTACCAATCTTTTGCAAATAATTTTGTAGCTATTGTGTGAGTTCTATTTTTTTAAGGTTAGTTAGTTGTAATGATCACTTTAGTTTTAGTTTTTGTATTAATTTTTGACATATTTCTGTGAGTTTCTATAGTTCTGAGTTTTGTTAAAGAGAGACAAGGCTAAACTGAGGCCATTTCCTCACTACACTATTATAGTGCTATGATTCCACTTTCAACATCCTCTGGAATCCTGGGGAGGAGCCTTTAGAATTCTCAGCCAGAGAGCTCTTTGGCCTCAGTAAGCTACAAAGCCCAGAATTCCACAGGGTGTTGAAAGTGAAATAATAGCACTATAACAGTGTAGTGCAGCAATGGCCTGAGAGATCAAAAGGAGGTGGCTTGAGTGAGTGGTTGGGTACAGGAAGCACAGCCCCTATAGAAATACATACTTATTCAGTCAGTGAATGGCAGCAACAAAATAAATAAAGAATAAAGAATTAAAAAAAAATGACAGCCAGTGAACTTCGTGGAAATGTATATTTTGTTGTGTCATCTGTGTTCTCCTGAAATATAGTTGGATTGGGACAAAAGCCTTCTTTGCTTTTCAATTTCTCCTGCCATTTCCTGTAATGAAATCACAAACCTGTCACTATGGATACAATAGTGATATCACAGATTAGGATTATAAAGAGGTGAACAAGAAGAAGGATTAAATCAGTAGTTGCCTGTGAGAAACACAAATAGAATGAGTAATCCTTTTCTCATACATATATATAAGAATGAAAGGCACAGCATGTTGGAAGGTATCCTGGTTAAGTCGTCCAGTTCAAAATTTTATTAATTTGTAAACCCACAAAGAAGATATAAAGTAGATGTGATATGTTAAAGTGGACCATATTCTGGTGCTCCTCACATTAGAACAGGTCTGAGGAGGAAGTTCTATGAAGCTTGGATACTTGCCAAGCTAACACCCTGGAAAGTGTAAAGAGGTGGATTACTGAGAAATCCAAGGGGGTGATATCTTTG
>CAOLHI010008161.1:0-10431 GCA_948474755.1 Ctenosaura bakeri | reverse complement strand
GTCATTTCCCTGCTGCGCTGTCACCTCCTGCCCCTTGCCCCCATAGATATTTAACAGTCTTATCAATGGCCCTTTGGGTTGGGAGTACCTAGGGGAAAGACATGTGCTGCGTAAGATCTTGGTCCATATTTTTCAGAGGTGAGTAGGAAGGAAGTAGAACTTGAACTTTCCCTTTTATGAGTTAGTTTACCTGGAGAGTACCTCCAAGTGAGACCAAATTCTTCTAAAGCTGCACAGCCACTTCCAGCCATTTAGAATTGAGAACAATGTTTTCTGCATTACAAAAGTGGTTGTTGATAGCATCTTTTTTGGGATGGTGGTGGTATGTATTAGATACTAATTCAAAGCAGACTTCACAGATGACTTTTTCAGATTAAACACAGTTTTCAATATGTAAAATAGACTTCTCACACATAGCTAGATGGTTATGGGAGTTGTAATGTAGCATCTGAGATAGCCTAGTGTACACATTCTCTATTGGGTAATTATGTGCACTGTAGTCTTAAAGAATCAGTGCTGTGTAGTGGTTTGAACATGGGACTGCAACTCTGGAGGGTTTGATCCCCCTCTCAGCCATGGAAACCCCATGGGCTGGGCAAGTCACACTCTCTCAGAGGATGGCAAAGACAAACCTCCTCTGAAGAAATCTTGCCAAGAAAACCCCATCATTGGTTTGCCTTGGGCTTGTCATAAGTCAGAAATGACTTGAAGGTGTGCAACAACAAGTCTTAAAGAAAGCTTTGAGGCTCCTTAGGTTAAATATTAATATACTAGTATTGAACTTAGCATTTGATTTGTTTATTTGAGATTAAAAGATAGCAGCAAATCAGAACAGTCACCGGTGATATCTATTGTATAAACTATCACCGTTTTGATGTGGAAAATATTTGGATCATAAACAAAAAGGTTCAGTGATTATTACAGGAGGAAAATATTTGTGAGTAATTGGTTTTGACGATAAATGCCTTTTACAGGGACATGCCTAGAGACAAATAAAATAAAAAACAAACAGACAAACAAAAACAGGGGAATGTTTGGGGTTACTATGAGGAAATGCAAAATCTGCTGTTTTTGAGGTGTTTCATATTTGGCTAGTGTGCTAAAAATATATTGGAGCTTCCTTGACAGATTTACAATCATCTACAGAGGCAGTTAAACACACACACACACACACACACACTGATAACTCCCCTATTATTTGAAGCTCTATATGAGCTTGAATTCTGCTGATACAGTGGCAGTAGCATGGCATATTATTACCATGCTTTTTGTACCTGAAGCTAGTAATGTGCTCCTTTCTGTTACTCTGCAATCAACAGTGTTTGCTTTTCCTTTCCTTTTCTGAGTAATTTCTCTCCATAGTGATGCTTTTTGACTTCCTTCCCCAGTCCTTTCTTTTCTACCAACCACAAAACGATCACCTCACTTTGATCTTTTACCTTGTTCTCCTTGAAACTGCTGCTGAAACTATACAATAACAATTTATAGTGTCTGAGTAAATATAAAATTATTAATCTGAACCAGAATAGACTCACTGAATCGATGGAGCTCACATAAGTGTTGATTTACCAGGGTCTGCATTTAGTCAATAGGCATAAGTCTCATTAGAACTAACAACTGGCATTGAGTCTTTTTCACTCTGTTACGTTGTGCATACTTTCCTCAGTCATGGTGTGCTGCTTAATGGAACCAAAAATATATTGCAAGGGGGACAACTGTAGAAGACTGGAGGCTGTGTTGCCCCCAGGGGAAAACTTGGAAGGCCACACTATCCACTGCACTCTCCCCTCAAAAATATTTTTTTTTTGTCTGTAAATGAACCCCAAATGCTCATTTGAGGGGAGGGGGGAATTTTTGTGATGAGTTTAAGACCTCTGGGACCATTTTAGGCTTACAGAAAGACCTTTTCTAAAACAAGAAGTCAGCAGAAGTCACTTCCTGTTGACTACCTGTTTCAAAAAAGGCTCCCTCCTAAACCTAAATTGGCTTAAATACATGGTGACATGCCCCCATGCTGCTTTAAGGGAGTTGGGGGCTATTTTCACTGGGGTCCTAGGGGCACAAACACTGTCTTGCAGGCCAAATGTGGCCTGCAGACCACACTTTGCCAGCTGGATATAGACCTTCGCAAGAGTTTGGATCTGATCCATAAACTATGGCCATTTCTGCATGGTGTTGCTGTTTCCACAATGGGGATGTATTGGCAGTGGTCTGCCGGAGTTCCTGCTTTCACACAATGTCGTTGTGGTCCCATTGTCAATGTGCCCTCACCAGTTGTGATCGAGGGATATTTCATTAATGGAAAAAATCTGTTAATGGCCCATGATCACATGACATTCATGTTGCTGGTGGCCATGTGGAATGGGTGGAAACAAAATGAAGGTGCTTCCTTCCCCAGCGCTGCGATGGAAACAGTCTGTCTGTGCTGTAGAAGGAAGGTGCGTGTTGCTCCTCTTCCCTCTTCTACAGGGAGCCAGCTGGGTGCAGAGGGCAGCATTCGTGTTGCACTCCCATCCCAGCAAAGGTGTTGTTGGGATGATGTCACGACCATGACGGAAGGAGGTAAGGCAAGGAAAATGGCCTATGTCAGCTGGCTGCCAAGCAAACACCTTTGATTTTCTCTCTTTTTTTTTCTATGTGTGGTTTTTGTAGGTCAAGAATGTTAGAAAATATTCAAAAATGGTAAAACAAATGTGTTTTTTGAGTGTCAGGACACCCTGAAAAGGAGAATTCAGAACAGACAAGACATCATCATCATCACCAGCACCACCACAAAAATGGCACTTGCTATTCATGAGGGACTATTTTTTCTGCACAGGAAGCAGCATTTTCTGTGCATTATTTTCTGTGCCAAAAAAAAAGGGGAGGGAAGTCTGCATAGAATAAGTGCCACATCACAAATAGTTATTCCAACACTGTGCAGTTTTTCAAGGCTTTCTCACAGAGAGAAGAATATTGCTAAATTATGGATTGAGAATGAAATTAGCAATGAATTCTATCTCCAATTTATTTTTTTTGGGCTGGAAAATGTTAATTTAATTTGACTAGACTTGCTATTTAAACTAGGTTGACATGGTGTGCATTTCTTCAGAAGTTCAGTGTAAATTCATAAACTTCAGCCTTTTTTCCCCAAGAAAATTGCTGGGTTTGGTCCATATCACATGGAATTTATTGTGAATCAAATTTTGCCTTTGGCTTCATTCAGATAATAAACACAATAATAAAGACTCTGGTTTCTCTTCAGCTCATAAAATAATCAGATCATCAACACCAGCTTAATTTCTAGCTATCATAAAAGTACTAATGCCCCTAATTATTTGTTCATTGTTTATTCCTTTTGATTCAGTCTTGAAATCCTTCTTACCTTTCTGCAGATGTTTAACAGGTAGCATATTTATTTATTTATTTATTTATTTATTTGTATCCCGCCTCTCCCATATGGATCGATGCGGCGAACAACTTTACCAATAGCATGTATTTCAAAACATTTCTGTACATGCCCCCAACAAGCTGGGTACTAATTAGCCCAAGATAAATTACCCAGGTATTCTCTGATAGGTTATATAAATATTTGCCATATTCCTTAACAATATTTACATTTAATATTGTACTTTTTCAGTATTTGGACTTCACCACTTCCTCCACTGCACATTTAGGTTGTTTCCCATTAGTGCAATCTTTGTTCTTCTTGCGGTGTATATTGTGTCACTCTGGCACCAGACTCTTCGCTGTTTTTGGCTTGCCCCTAAGCATAATTCTTGAGACCCAGCATGGTGTAGTGGTTTGAACGTTGGACTAGGGCTCAGTTCCCTGCTTAGCCATGGAAACCCACTGGGTGACCTGGGGCATGTCACACACTCTCAGCCCCAGGAAATCTGTGATAGGTTTGCCTTAGGGTAACCATAAATTGAAAATGACTTGAAGGCATATAACAACATCATAGTTCTTATATAGATAGTAAACTTGTGTATCAAGTGGAATGCTTCAAACTGTTGGGATGGCCTCAGAGAACTGAATGAGCTGTCTGTGAAAAGAGAACTAGATGTCATGATTATCGGGTCTTATCTTCTCCTCTTATATGTGAGAATTTATTAATTTTAGTGGAGGGAAATTTATGAGTCCTGTTTTTTCATATGCATATATCTATATCTATCTCAGGGTATCCTTAAAGGGTTAATTTCTTGTCCTTCCTGATTCTGATCCCAATTTCAGAAAAAAAAACAACCCACCAATGTGCAGGATGCAAATCAGGCATGATCATATCCAAATCTTGACTCAGAAGCAGACTTTCTGAAAGTGGTTTATATAAGAGTGCCCTTTGATCCCATAACAGAGATCCCATTTGCAGTCCGAAGTGCTACTTTCCAAATTCAGGTTTTTCATCTCAGTGCGTAGGTCAAAAGCATTTCTCTTTCTTGCCATACTCCACATTTTCATTGCTTCTTCTCCTTTGTAAGAGCAAAACTGACAATGTGTGCTCAGATTTTTACTTCTTTTCCCCATCCAATCTTATTCAAGTCTTTTCCTTGATTATCTTCTTTCTGACTCTTTTAAAAAAAAAGTAATCTGCCTGCCATCTACTTAAAGAAAGCAGTGGCTCCTAAAACATTGGGACTTGTACACAGTCTCTGCTTTCATTTCAAAGAGATTCCTACTGATCTCTTAACAGTAAAATGTAAGATAATGTTCTACATTAGATTTCTCGGTCTAGTGCCATAAGCTCTTTAACAGTGACAACAATGATAGCAGTAAAAAAAAAAAAGTTAGTAATTATGTAAATATAAGCCTAAATATTATTATTCGGTAATGCAGCAGAAACCACACATTTTAGTTGTTTTCTTGCATTCTAAATTATGCAGCCTTGTACAGCTCATAAATGCAGTAGTCATTAATCTGTGGTCTGTTCCTGGCTTGTAGTAGCCACCTTCTCTCAATGGTAAATGCTAAAGAGTATATCTTCAACACAGCATATGAGCCACCAGTTTTTCTCCAGCTCAGCTTCCTCAGATTATCTCTGTGACCCAAGAATGTCACACCCAAAACATAGCAGAGATTGCTCCCACAGCTTTGGAAGCATGCCCAGCAGCAGATATCTTAGCAGCAATGCACTGTAGCCAGGAGAAAACCACCCACGCCAATTGTTTTCTTCCATACAAGGAGGCAATTTATTCTTGAGTTACAATGCATACATATTTACAAGAATCTCCAGAAGGCATTCTAGCATCCCTGTTTGCTCTTTCTGACAGAGCCTCCAGCAGACATGTCAGGCACTGTGTGCACTTGTTCAGCTCCTCTCAACTACATTTATACTCACACTAGCTGATGCAATCCTGCCAGCCTTTGCATTCTCCATATCTCTGATGCAACCTTCTCCCCTGATTGCTCATCAGCATGACTCAGCATGAGTCAGCTGAAGTCACATGACTCTCCACAGGTGCACTTAACAACCCACATCACAAAGTATTTTCTACAGGTTTGGTCCAACCTTTTCTTGGCAAAGAAGGCCAAACTTGTGGACACATTTTGCAATGTAGTCAAATGCAAAACTGTTTTTGCTTCCCATTTCGTAAAAAAATCTTGAAGAAGCCTCTCATGTATTACTGCACTGGAACTCCTCAAGCAATTCTCCATGAAAATAGCACTTGTTGGGATGTTGCTTAATAGCAGGATCCTAATTAGTTATATATGTGTTACAGCTGCTTCTGAGATTGTCAACAGCTATGGGTTTACCTCATGCAAAAGTGGAAAATGGGGGAGAGAGCAGCTGCGATGGCACAAGAATACATCTACTAGGAATACAGGAAAATAAAACAACCCCAGAAGCCTTTTTAAAATAAAAGAAAGACTGTGAGTAATTAACTAAATAATGTGGGAAAGAATGTAAGATAGTGGATTGGTTTTGATTCTTCTCCAATTGGAGGAAAAATAAAAGACTCTGCTTAAACCTGAAAGAATTGCTGAAACGGAGTCAAAGCAAAACAGTTTTTCTTTTCAGCTCTTGGATATATGTCGTCCAAACAAAACAAAAAAAAAAAAGGTGTATAAACAGCCTATTTGGAGACGACTTACAGCAACAGATAAAATATATAATCGTCTAGTTAGAGATTAGAAAATACAAACCTAAACTCTAACGGAGACGAAAGAGGAATTTAAAATGGCGACCAAGCCAAAAGCGGCGAACGGGGCTAATAGAAGAGATGAAAACTTTTATACATAAGCTGATAACAGAGTCAAATCAAACTCTTGTAACTACAATAACATCCAATATAAGGGGAGAAATGGTGCAGATGCAGGAAAAAATCTTGCAAGAGTTAAAAGCATTGGATTTTAAAGTGGATGATATAAAAAAAACTCAAGGGGATCAGCAGACCAAACTAGCAGAACATGATAACAAGATTTCTGTGTTGGAGAAACAGATTATTCAGCTCCAGGATCAAAATAGAAGGAACAATGTAAGGATTTGTGGATTTGCAGAGCTGCCACAACAAAATCAAAAATCCTTGAAAGAGGAAGTTTTAAAATGGTTAAAAAGCATTGTTCCCGAGATTTTATGGGAAGAACATGACATAGAAAGAATTCATTCAATATAGCTACGAAGAGAGGAATAACGCCAGAGACATTATTATGAGAGTTGCAAATTTCAACAAAAAGATGATTTGATGAGAGCTATCAGAAAAAATCCAGGATTATTGAAGTATCGAGATAATACAGTGGAAATTTATAATGATTTATGCCGGGAAACAATAAATTGGAGAAGAGAAATGAAACCATGCATCCTCGTTCTACAGAGGGCTGGAATAAGATATACCTGGGGATATCCCGTTTCCTGAAATTCCAATGCGCAGGTAAATCCCACAGAATAAATTCTCTTGAACAAGGATTGCAACTTTTGAGAGAACTGAAGCTGATACCAACAATGAAAAGGAAGAGCAAGGTGCGGCTGGAGGAGTAGAAGAAGGAGCAGTGGGAGGAGCAACTGGAGGAGAGAGAAGAAAATTTCGGGAGATGAACGGAAAAGGATAGAGGATGTGGAGGACTGGAAGAAATAATATGATATAACAGAAGAAGAAGAAAGAGAGCTTTATAAGAGTAGGGGAAGAGTTGATGATTAGTGATTAGAATATATTCTTATAGATTGTTTATGCATAAAGATTGAAGTATATGTATATAAAGTAAAAGGGTAGAGAGAGGGAAGGGAGGGGGAAGAGAGGGAAAAAATTTGGGAAAGAAAATTAATCGGGAGAGGGTATTGGTCTCTGTGCCGGGAGTTGGTATACCTTCACCCCCCCTCCAAGACCATAGGTGGTCGATGGCAAGGCAGAATTGCTTTGGAGGGAAAGGGGGGGATAAATGTTTGTGTGGGTAGGGGAGGGGAGGGAGGGAAGGGGGAGGGGAGTGGGAAGGGGGAAGGGAAGGGGAAGGGGAGCACTACACTAAAGAGCCAATGGGGAGTGCGATTAAGAGAATGGAAATATGAAAAATGGAGAATAGATTGAGAATATCAACATTGAATGTGAAAGGTTTAGGGTCAATAATAAAGAGAAAAAGGATAGAATCTATTTTAAAAAAAAAGATAAGGCTGATATAATTTTTTTACAAGAAACACATGGAAAAAGAGTTTAAAAAAAATGAGCTTAGATTGAACTGGGTTGCCACTTATGAGGAAGCATTTGGTACATCCAAATCAAGAGGAGTAGCAATAATAATTTCCAAAAGATGTAATTTTATTGTATTAAGTGTGGAGTTAGATGAAAAAGGTAGATATGTAATTATACAAGGTGAAATAGATGGAGAAATATATGTTATAGTGAATATTTATGCACCTAATGAGAAGCAAAAAGAGTTTTATGAAGAAATATTTAACAAGATTAAAAATATGAAAGGAGATTATATAATAATGGCAGGTGATTTTAATATGGTGATGGATAGATGGAAAGATGAATGGATCCATTAATTAGAGATAGATATAATAATATAACAATTTTAAATAAACTGGTGAGTAGAAATGAATTGATAGATGTTTGGAGGTTAATAAAGGGTGAGGAAAAGAAATATACGTATTATTCATCAGTTATAAAAATTATTAAAAATAGACTATATTTTTGTCTCAAAGAATATGATACCTAGATTAATAAATACAGAAATTGAAACAATAAAAGTGACAGATCATGCTTTGATGAATTTGGATATAACTATGAAAAGGAACTATAGAGAAGCAAAAAGGTGGAGATTTGGGTACCAAAATACTTAATTATAAGGAGATAGTAAATAAAATAGAGAAGGAGTGGCAAGAAATTTGGGATATAAATAATAAGGAAGTAACACAAGATGTATTATGGGATACAATGAAGGCAGTGGCAAGAGGATTATGTATTAAAGAATCAAGTAAATTAAAGAGACAATTAGGAGAAAAAAAATTGAAATTAGAAGAAGAAATAAAACAATTAGAGAATGATTATATAATAGATAGAACAAAACAGAAATTTATAGTATTACAAGCAAAAAGAGATGAATTAGAAAAGATAGAAATGGATGAAGTCCAGAAAAATTTAATATACTTGAAAAGGGAATTTTTTGAATATAGTAATAAAAATTCTAAAATGCTGGCTAAATCAGTACAATAAAAAAAAACTAGAAATATGATTGGCGTAGTAAAAGATAAATTTGGTAAAGAAAAAAGGCTGATGAAAGAGAAATTAAAAATATTTGAGGAATTTTATCGAGAATTGTATTCAGCAGAGGAAAAATCTGTAGGGAATATAGAGGAGTATATTGATAAAAATTGGAAAGAAAGGCTAACAGAACAAGATAAAGGGTTGATGGAAGAAATGATATCTGAAGAGGAAATTGAAGAAGTAATAAATAATTTAAAAGGAGGAAAATCACCAGGATTGGATGGACTAGGTCCAGAATATTATAAAACATTTAAAAAATGTTTAATTCCTAAATTAAAAGTGTTATACAATAGTATATTAAAGGGTGAAAAAATTCCAATATCATGGAAGCAATCATTAATAATATTAATTTTAAAACCAAATAAGGATTCTACTGAACCAGGTTCTTATAGACCAATATCTTTAATAAACCAAGATGCAAAAATTTTGACAGCAATAATGGCAAAGAGGTTAAATAAATTTATTTATAAGTATATACATAAAGATCAATGTGGTTTTATTCAAGGAAGACAGATGGCAAACTTAATAGGGAAAACGATAAATAAAATAAATATAATGGATAGAGATAAACAAAAAGCTGGAATTTTAACGTTAGATATATTTAAAGCCTTTGATTGCGTGGAATGGCCGGCGTTAAAAACAATATTAAATAAATTAGGAATAGGAGAGAGATTTAAAGGGTTAATAAATCAATTATATTCACATAAATACATCTGTAGTGATGGTAAATGATGGATTTACAGAGCAGATTCAAATAACAAGAGGAACAAGAAAGGATTATTATCTCCAGTTTTATTTGCAATAGTTATAGAAATATTAGCGAATGTGATAAGAAATGATGAAAATTTTGGGGATGGAATTGGAGTTAAGGAGAAAAATAAAATAAGCTTATTTGCAGATGATACATTGCTAACAATTAAAAATCCGGTTGAAAAGATAGATAGGATAGATAAACATTTAAAAGATTTTGGGGAGAAGACAGGATTAAAATAAATTGGGCCCAAAATCAGAAATAATGTTGTTTAATTATCCTAAAGAAAAAAATACAAAAATTTATAAGTAATAAAAAAAGGTTACTTAAAGTAAAAGAATCAATTAAATATTTAGGAATAGATATTACAAAAAATTTAAAAGGGAACTTGGGAAAAAAATTTTTTAAGAAATTAAGAAAGAAATTAAACGGAAATTAGAGGATTACAAAAATATAAAGCTATCGTGGTTTTAAATAGCAGTGGTAAAAATGAAAATATTACCTAAAATTAATTTTTTGTTTAGAATGTTACCAATAAAAGTATCAGAGGAAGAATTAAAGGAGTGCCAAAAAATATTAAATAATTTTTGTAATGGTAATAAGAAACCGAGGATTAACAAGAAATATTGGTATAAAAGTCAAAAAGAAGGTGGCCTGGGACTTCCAAATTTAAAATGGTATTATTATGCAAATAAATTGAGATATATTATAGATGGAGTTTCAGGAAAGGGTGTTTAAAATTTTAGAACAGAAATAAGAATATTGAGATGAAATTAGAAAATATATTTTTAGGAATTTTTCAAAGAAAGAAATGGAAAAGATAGAAAATCCTTTTATAAAAAATATAAATAAAATATGGAAGAAAAATAAAAGAAAATTGATACCGAATATATCAACATTAATTTTCCCATAGTAATGATGGAAAAATTTCCAATGAATTTGGAGAAATAAAAGAGAAAGAAATAAAAAAACAAAAAATATATAGATTAAAAGATTGGGTGAAAA
>CAOLHI010008160.1:0-10170 GCA_948474755.1 Ctenosaura bakeri | reverse complement strand
AAAAAAAATTTTTGGTGATTTTCCTCCTTCCTTAATCACTTCTTCAAACTAATTATGGGCAACTATTACTGATAGATAAAATTTTATTTCACAGTTTTGTGAAATAGTTCTAGAACAAATGCTGGTAGTTGTATACTCCTCCGAGACCAGAACACAACCATTGAGCAGGTGTGGTGCACAGGGTAGTGTTTGTCCTTCTCTGCTTCCTTTTGCCTGGCTCTTTAAATAACTTTTGGCTAGGAAAAGGATGAAAGTTCAAGGTTCTGACAATGGCAAGAACACGCAGGCACCAACGTCTGTGACACGAGGTCAAGAATACGCCATCCTTGAAGAAGAGGAAAGTGGAAAGCCTTTCCAATGAACATCACCAACATTTTGGTAAGTCTCTAAGAGGTAGGTCCCATTATTGGGAAGAGAACAGATTCTTATTTTATCTCACTTGACAGCCTCTTGGAAAATAGGAGTGCTACAGGGTTACTTCATCATTGTTACCTCTTTGTAGATTGGAAAGGAAATATTCAAGTTAAAAAGTAAACGTTTCTTTTATCTGAAGAGAGAAAGAGATCTAGACATTCTTAAGGTAAGTTTTCATTCACTATAAACTGAGAAGAACACAAATTTTAACAAGACCATTTCTAGTTGCAGACACTCACTCAAGCTTCAAAAGGATAAAGAGATCTAAAGGATAAACACGAATAAGAAGGTAATCAGCTCCTCACAAATTTTCTGGAGTAATGTAAGATGCACAACATATTTCTTCAAAGATGGAGTGTACAACATTCTAAATAACTATCCCCATTGTGGAGGTGAGTCCTTAGGAAGGAAAGAAAAAGATTTCTGGTCAATTTTCCTTGATGATTGGCCTCTTCAACATCCTAAGTACTGAAAACGCTGGTTGATTATTTTCGAGAACGTATTTGTGACTTGTCTGCAGATTTAATAGGAAATTATCCAACTTGAAAAAAAGAAGATGAAGAAAGAAACAGGCACATATTAACAGCGCTGCAGTGAATTGAAGAAAAAGACATAGTGTCCAGTTTCCAAAAGAAGTGCAAAACCATCACTGGTGAAACTTAATGACT
Source organism: Ctenosaura bakeri (assembly GCA_948474755.1). Taxonomy (NCBI): domain Eukaryota; kingdom Metazoa; phylum Chordata; class Lepidosauria; order Squamata; family Iguanidae; genus Ctenosaura; species Ctenosaura bakeri. Next base: position 9,088 of record CAOLHI010008160.1, on the reverse strand, counting down.
TGAAAGAAGTTCCTTAAGATTTGTTGCTAAAGAAGATAAGTATTTGGTCATTTTTTCTGGTTGACTGGTCCTTAAGCAAAGCAGGTATCTGAGAACACAGATGATATTTTGATTGGTTCATTTCTGAGACATTTTGCAGTTTGAAAAGGAATTATGCAGCTTTAGTTCCTTCATTCTCTAAAGATGTGATATTTTTCAGTGGTGACTCTTCAACCAATAAATTGTCCAAAAAAAAAAAAGGTATAAATTTGACTACAACTCTGAAAATACATCCAACTTTGGTAGCAAACCACATATTAAAGGTCTTTTCAGGGATGTTAACATCAGAAGCACAGAATTAATGGCGTCATACAGTCCATCTTGAGGGTGAAGAATTGAGAACAGGACTCCAGTAAGTGAAACCAACTGCCTCTGAAGCTTATTATGTACATGAAAGCTTTTGTAAGGTAAAGAACATGGTTTGTTCCATTCCTTCAGGAAATGGTATGTGTAAAACATCATAGATATTCATCACAAATGTATAAGCAGATTCTCAAAATGTCACTAATCCAAAAACCAAAGGAGACAGCTGGTGAGTTTCCTGGCTGTTCACTTTTGAATTCAGTGCAGAGCACCTTGCTGTTGTTCATTTCTGTGTGTTGCAGAGCTAAAGGAACTCTCCAGATTGAAATGAGTTTGTATTATGTGCACTTTCTACTGGTTACTTTGCATTCACATCCAAAAACGAAAGATTATATTCTGAAATCTCCCAAATGACCAGGACAATCAACCAGGGCATGCTGTGAAGTCAACTATACTTCCAAGAACCCTCCAGCATAGGTACTTTCATTATATAAGTCACCCAAGTGGAGAAGGTAAGTCATTACCCACTCCAAAAAGTCAAAAGTAGGACCTGCTGATACTAAACCTGTGCATTCTGGTGAATATAGCAATGATGTGGGTTACGTTAAACGGCAGTATGGAGCTTTTTTTCCCCTTTTCTTTCCATTTTGTTGGTTTGTATGTGTCTATCCGTCTGTCTATCTGAAGTAACACAGAATCCTTGATCCAGTCCAGGCCCTCCATATGTGATGGGGGGGTGTTTCCCCTCACTGAAGGCATCACCTTCCCACCTACCCACTCACAGAGACTATGAAAACTCCACAGATATTTTCTCTTTTTAAAGCACTGCCGCATGCTGAATTCTGAGAGCAGAGAGAAAATTGCTAGGGTATGGTTTAAGCTGCACCCATGGCCAGTGCCACCTATCTTCTTTAGTTTAAGTTTTGCAGTTCCTTGCTTCAGAGGGGAAAAAAGAAGTAACATTCAGCTGCCCAGTACTACATGCATATAACACACTGTGTACCATAATTCTATAGGAAAAGGAAGGAAAGAAGCAAGCCATCACTGCAGTTTGTTGAGTGAATTCTCTGGCCAAGTAGTCCGCTTGCAATGCATCGAAGAGTGCTTTAGAGTGCATTTCAGCTGTAGACATGAGGTAAGCATGTGTTAAATAGTTCTACCGGAATACTCTGAATCCCCAAAACACACCAGGTCTTTCCTTCCTCCGGGAACATCAAATATTAAGGCTCTGTGCAAGCTTTATACCAATTCATACCAATCTAAAAGGACAGCAGAACCAGTTCCAATGGAGAATAGTTGGAAAGATGCCTATGGAGGGGGTGATGTTGAAGATGAAACAGGAGAGAGCCTTTTTTCACAGCTACTCAGGCAATGGGCCTCCTTTCCATGACATGCCCCATTGGTTTTGTTATCACGGTTATGATACGTTGGGTGAGAGCACTGGATATCCATCCGATATCAAATAATGTGGTCTTTGATGGACCTCTCTCTGCCACCGTACTCCACGTGTTTGCAGAGTTCCCCTGGACGAGCACGTACAGGCGCGGCCGTTAATGACTGTACATTCCAAAGCCCCATTCAGGCTAGCAACTTAAGCCTCTCCGTCGCTTTAGGGAAAAACCTCCCTGCAAACAGGCGCTGCTTGGCTATGGTGTACACAAAGCCTCAGGGCCAAGAAACAAGCGATTTCTTTATGTTGGGCCATCAACGTACCGGTCACGCTATTCTCAGTAAAAGCTATATTCACCAGAATACACAGGTTTAGTATCAGCAGGTCCTACTTTTGACTTTTTGGAGTGGGTAATGACTTACCTTCTCCACTTGGGTGACTTATATAATGAAAGTACCTATGCTGGAGGGTTCTTGGAAGTATAGTTGACTTCACCGCATGCCGTGGTTGATTGTCTGGGTAATTTGGGAGATTTCAGAATATCATCTTTTGTTTTTGGATGTGAATGCAAAGTAACCAATAGAAAGCACGCATAATACAAACTCCTTTCAATCTGGAGAGTTCCTTTTAGCTCTGCAAAACACAGAAATGAACAACAGCAAGGTGCTCTGCACAGAATTGAAAAGTGAACAGGTAGGCAAAGTTACCAGCTGTCTCCTTTGGTTTTTGGATTAGTGACATTTTGAGAATCTGCTTATACATTTGTGATGAATATCTATGATGTTTTACACATACCATTTCAGGAAGGAATAGAACAAACCATGTTCTTTACATTGCAAAAGTTTTCATGTACATAATAAGCTTGAGAGGCATTTGGTTTCACTTACTGGAGTCCTGTTCTCAATTCTTCACCCTCAAGATGGAAGGTACAACGTCATTAATTCTGAGCTTCTGATGTTAACATCTCTGAAAAGACTTTTAATTTTTGGTTTCCTACCAAAGTTGGATGAATTTTCAGGGTTGCATTCAAATTTATACCTTATTTTTCTGGACAAGAATGTATTGGTTGAAGAGTCACCACTGAAAAATATCACATCTTTAGAGAATGAAGGAACTAAAGCTGGATAATTCCTTTTCAAACTGCAAAATGTCACAGAAATGAACAAATCAAAATATCTCCTGTGTTCCCAGATACCTGCTTTGGTTAAGGACCAGTCAACCAGAAAAAATGACCAAATACTTATCTTCATTAGCAACAAATCTTAAGGAACTTCTTTCAAGTCATTAAGTTTCACCAGTGATGGTTTTGCACTTCTTTTGGAAACTGGACACTATGTCTTTTTCTTCAATTCACTGCAGCGCTGTTAATATGTGCCTGTTTCTTTCTTCATCTTCTTTTTTTCAAGTTGGATAATTTCCTATTAAATCTGCAGACAAGTCACAAATACGTTCTCAAAAATATTCAACCAGCGTTTTCAGTACTTAGGATGTTGAAGAGGCCAATCATCAAGGAAAATTGAACAGAAATCTTTTTCTTTCCATCCTAAGGACTCACCTCCACAAAGGGGATAGTTATATAGGATGTTGTACACTCCATCTTTGAAGATATATGTTGTCCATCCTACATTACTCCAGAAAATTTGTTAGGAGCTGATTGCCTTCTTATTCATGTTTATCCTTTAGATCTCTTTATCCTTTTGAAGCTTGAGTGAGTGTCTGCAACTAGAAATGGTCTTGTTACAATTTGTATTCTGCTCAGTTTATAGTGAATGAAAACTTACCTTAAGAATGTCTAGATCTCTTTCTCTCTTCAGATAAAAGAAACGTTTACTTTTTAACTTGAACATTTCCTTTCCGATCTACAAAGAGGTAACAATGAGGAAGTAACTCCGTAGCGCTCCAATTTTCCAAGAGGCTGTCAAGTGAGATAAAATAAGAATCTGTTCTCTTCCCAATAATGGGACCAACCTCTTAGAGACTTACCAAAATGTTGGTGATGTTCATTGGAAATGCTTTCCGCTTTCCTCTTCTTCAAGGAAGGTGTATTCTTGAGCTCGTGTCACATACTTTGGTGCCTGTGTGTTCTTAGCATTGTCAGAAACTTGAACTTTCATCCTTTTCCTAGACAAAAGTTATTTAAAGAGCCAGGCAAAAGGAAGCAGAGAAGGACAAACACTACAGTGTGCACCACACCTGCTCGATGGTTGTGTTCTGGTCTCTGGAAAGTATACAACTACCAGCATTTGTTCTCGAACTATGTTTCCTCGTTCTCACCTGATTTCCTTGCTGTAGTACTGTGCATTTTAAAAGGACAACAACTGCTTTCATCCTCCAATTTTTTTCTTCATATTGTTCTGCCCTTCAACCATGTTAGTATAGGATCAACTTATCTTTCGTATATTTCAATGCTCCTAATATTAGAGAAATAATAGGTGAAATGTAAGAGCTTCCCTGTATGACTGAAGTCTTTAAATCTTGGTTTTATTTTTTAATCAAGGAAAGTTCCTGTGCTTGCCTCCTTCTCATCCACACACTGTTGCAGTTTCAGAATGCACAAATTCAGCTTCCGTTTCATATAGTCTGACTTTTATTTACGTACTTAATTCCTCACCTGCATGAGCTGTGAACCTGTGCCTTAGACACACCTGAAGAGACATACAAGAGCTGCATGTATTTTCTGTGGTTATATAAAAGATCATAAGCTCTTTTCTGCTTAGGTGTTTATTAAATGGGAAACAACCACATCAGATAATATCTTTAGAGAAGGAATAGACTATGACTTTTTAACACAGAAAATTACCTTTCAGACTGCAAGAGATGACAGAAATGATCAAAACAATCTCAACAGCCAGCCGGAAAAAGTCACCATGTATCTGTTTCTATTAGCAATGGACACACCATAAAGATCTTTCTGGTTTCTGAAGTGCATCGGTGATGTTTTTCATTCTTTTTGTTTTGGAACAGAGTGTTCAGTTAAGTTCCTTGCCTTGCATTGGCCTTTTTAATCTATATCTTTTTCTTCAACTCGTTTTTATCAACGCGGGCTCCTGCTAAATTCACAAATTCACAAGGGTTAACTGAAAAATGTTTAACTACTGTAAATATGTTTCAGGTCTTTTGATGTTGAACAGTTCAGAATTCTACTTGCTTGCTTTCTACAGAATCTGCCTCGAAGGACTCACCTCTGCCTCATATTAATCTCTGATGTTTTAAACACTTTTCTCGAAGAAATACATTTTATTTCTCACATTACACCCGAGTTTTTGTCTGAGTTTATTACTTCATTAAGCTGAAGGGTTTTTAAGCCATAGTACTTCCTGAAAATAAGCATTGTTATGTTGTCATCATCTGATTCTTCCATATCCTTGACAGTTGAAAACATACCTTAATGAACCTTGAAGGTGCTACCATTCCTTCCTACAAAACAGAGGGATTGCTGTTCTGTTTACATTTGAAATTTTCCTTTCACATCTGCAGAGAGATCATTCACAAAACTGTGAAATAAAATTTTATCTATCAGTAATAGTTGCCCATAATTAGTTTGAAGAAGTGATTAAGGAAGGAGGAAAATCACCAATTATCTGTTCACTTTCCAGAAAGGAACAGGTTTTGTAGGTACTTACCAGAAAGTTGACAATATTCACTGGAAAGACTTTTCAATTTCTTCTTCTAGAAGAATTTTCTTTTTGTACTTCACATCCTATCTTTCAGAACCATGGGAAATTTCATCATTTTTCTAGACAAAGGTAATTTAGAGACCCAGGCCAAGTAAAACATAAAAGTTTGTCAACTGGAACTACTGACATACCGACCTGATCTGTTGGGCTCCTTGGCCTTCATCTCCTTCAGAACGTACAACTGTTCATTCTATAACTGAAACATGTTAGTTCTCGACTGCCACCCTCGCCCTTTGTTCTGTGTTTCTGTTCTTTGATTAGTCTACGTGAAGGCATCATTTAGCCTCCATCTTTCTAGTAGTGTGGGCACATGAAATAGCATAACCATCCACGCTTTGACAATATTGACATCTCAGTGTCCCTGCTATCAAACAATAAGTGAAAAAGATGGAAAGCTCACTTGGGTAGATAACATTTTAACATTCTGATGGAAAATGATTGGTTGGTTTTGATTGTATGTTTTCTTTGTTTGGGATCAAGCACAAAGGCACAAGATGTGTTCTCTTATTCCCACTTTGTGCTGAATTGTTTTGTTCTCCAGCAGAAAAGTGGGTCCCAAGATATTTCATGTGGCTCCCTTCCTCCTCTTCCTTGCTTGTTACTAAGCTTGATGCATCACTGGAAGCTTTCTGAGGGTACCAAAGCTGAAACATCACAAGTTTCATCATAATCACCGTGTATAAATGGTAGAGGGTGAGAGCAGGCGAAATTAAGTGCAACTTATTTATGTAATATCGTGGCTTTCTTCCACTATGGGATCTAAAATGTATACGGTATAAGTTAAAACAGAATAACCAAAACAATACAGAGTGCAAAAGATGTAAAAGTACCAAACAGCCAATTCAATTAAAACATTAATTTAAAACAATTAAAACATATTCAACATATTTTTTAAAAAAAAAAACACAGAAACCCAAATACCCCGCTGTCCCAACCAGTAAAAAGCTGAAGGTTGGTTTAAAGGGAAAAGTATTTGTCTGCCAGCAGAAAGCAAGCAGAGAGGAAACTGTTAACCTGTACTTGGGTGGCCCCGGGGGGGGGCCCCAAAGTACCAAATAAAAACACAAATTGGGGAAAATTAGCTGGAGACTCTTTGGCTAAACGAGAGGCAGGTTAACTTTAGCGAGGATCTTTTAACCCTATGTATACAGCAGGGGGCCACAAGCTCTAGGCAAGGTTTTCAAAGTAACAATATTTTATTAAAGACAAGAAACACCAAGAAAGCATAAACTAAACTGAAAATAAAAACAGGATTTTTTGGGAAAGGAAATCCACCGGGTTGTAGTCCTGGAGAGAAGCGGGGCTCCGGGGAAGAAAGCTCAGCGGGTTAGCTGAGGGGATTTTCCCTTTTAGACAACCGGCAGCAAGGCATGATGGAATCCAAAGACCCGCAATCCCAAAAGTGGGGACCTTTTATAAGGGGGGGTTTACCTGCAGGCTATGTTATGCTCGGTGAGAACAAAGGAATTTTGGGGGCGGGAAAAAGGGTTGGGAAAGGTCAAGTTTTGCATGATGGATTTAGCTTTTACGGGAAAATGCGTGACCGGTACGTTGATGGCCCAACATAAAGGGGCTTGGCTCTTGGCTGTGAGGCTTTGTGTACACCCGAGCCAAGCAGCACCTGTTTGAGGGAGGTTTTCCCCTAAAGCGACGGAGAGGCTTAAGTTGTAGCCAAGGGGGCTTTGGAATGTATAGCCGGGCCCCTTGTACGTGCTCGTCCAGGGAATTGCAAACGGGGAGTGGTGGCAGAGAGGGTCCATCAAAGGCCAAATAATTTGATATCAGGTGGATATCTAGTGCTCTCACCCGACGTGTCATAACCTTGATAACAAAGCCAATGGGACATGTCTTGGAAAGGAGGCCCATAGCCTGAGTAGCCCCCAAAAAAAGGCTCTCTCCTGTTTCATCTTCAATATCATCCCCTCCATGGGCATTTTTCCAACTATTCTCCATTGGAACTGGTTCAATTGATATGAAGCTTGCACATTGCCTTAATATTTGGTGTACCTGGAGGAAGGAAAGACCTGGTATGTTTTGGGGATTTAAAAATTTCCGGTAGAACTCTTTAACACATGCTTACCTCATGTCTACAGCGGAAATACACTGTGAAGCACTCTTCGATGCATTGCAAGTGGACTATTTGGCCAAAAATTCCCCCAACAAACTCATGAGGGCCTTTTCCTTTCTTTTTCCCAATTGGGGTATGCCTTTGAATGCATTATACTGGGCAGCCGAATTTCTTTTTTTTCCCCTTAAACAAGGAACTAAAAACTTAAAATAAAAAAATAGGTGGCACTGGCCATGTGTGGGGGTTTAAAAAATCCCTAGCAATTTTGCTCTCTTCACAATTCAGCATGCAGCAGTGCTTTAAAAAAAAGAAAATATCTGTGGAATTTTCCTGCTTTTCATAGTGTCTGTGAGTGGGTAGGTGGGAAGGTGATGCATTCAGTGAGGGGAAAAATATCCCCCCCTCACATATGGAGGGCCAGGTCTGGATCAAGGTTTCTGTGTTACTTCAGATAGACAGACGGGACACATACAAACAAACAAAAGGAAAAGAAAAGGAAAAAAAGAGGTCCCTACTACCATTTAACGTAACCCACATCATTGCTATATTCACCAGAATGCACAGATTTAGTGTAGGAGGTCCTACTTTTGACATTTTGGAGTGGGTAATGACTTTCCTTTTCCAGTTGGGTGAGTTATATAATGAAAGTACCTATGCTGGGGGGTTCTTGGAACTATGTTGACTTCACAGCATGGCCTGGTTGATTGTCCTGGTATTTGGGAGATTTCAAAAAAAATTAGCTGGAGCACTTCTTGGCTAAACAAGAGGCAGGGTAACTTTAGCGAGAATCTTTTAACCCTTTGTATACAGCAGCGGGCCAGAGAGCGTCTAGGCAAGGTTTTCAAAGTAACAATATTTTATTAAAGACAAGAAACATAAGACAAGACATAAACTAGCTAATTGAGAAATAGAAACGAGGAGCTTTTTGGGAAAGGCAATGCGACACCTGGTCTAAGTCCTGGAGAGGAGCGGGGTCCGGGGGAGAAAGATTGCGTTTCTGGGGAGTTTCCTTACACAACCGGTAGCAAGGGGATGGAAGTCCAAAGTAGTCCGAAGAAGTCCCAAAAGTGGGGACCTTTTATAGGGTGGAGTTTAGCTGCAGGCTATGTTATGCTCGGTGAGAACAAAGGAAGTTTGGGGGTGGACAAAGGAGTTGGGAAAGGTCAAGTTTTGCATGATGGATTTACTTTTACTGATAATAGGATGGCCGGTATGTTGATGGCCCAACATAGAGAAAGGGTTTGGCTCTTGGCTTTGTGTACACCCGAGCCAAGCAGCACCTGTTTGCAGGGAGGTTTTCCCCTAAAACGACGGAGAGGCTTAAGTTGCTAGCCTAATGGGGCTTTGGAATGTACAGTCATTAGCGGCCGCGCCTGTACGTGCTCGTCCAGGGGACCTCTGCAAACACGTGGAGTGAGATGGCAAAGATGGGTCCATCAAATGCCAAATTTTTGATATAAGACGGAAATTGGTCCACCCCGTCTCATAACCCTGATAACAAAACCAATGGGGAGTCTTGGAAAGGAGGCCCATAGCCTGAGTAGCTGCGAAAAAAGGCTCTCTCCTGTTTCATCTTCAATATCACCCCCTCCATGGATCTTTTCCAAAAGG
>CAOLHI010008158.1:0-10578 GCA_948474755.1 Ctenosaura bakeri | reverse complement strand
ACACAAGAAACCAAGTCATTATGTACACATCCAGTATTTACACATGAATGAGTTTTGACTTGTCAGTGATCAATAAAAAAAATTAACAGAAAGGGCAGTGTTGTCTCTTTTTTTAAAAAAATGTAGTGTATTCATTTAGTCAAAACACTAAAGTTGTGAAATAATACAATTTTTTTGTACTTTTCTTTTTAAAAATTGGCAAGGCATGTTGTAAGCAAGTTGACACAATGACTTTGAATAATGCAAGGCTAATAATGCTGTGGGATTATGGCTAATCTGACTCTAATGATACCTCACTGCCATTTATGGAAACTTTGAGGCTTCATAATCCTGTTACTCTTGTTATACTCCAGTTATACCATCTTCCCCAGACCTAAGGGTTTTTTGCAAAGATATAAATGGATAACAGAGGGCCATGATGAATGTCTTTCTAAGTTGTAATAAATCTAACACTAGTAATATAAGAACACTGTGCTCATGCATAGCTCATCTCCCTGCCATAACAGGCAGGAGGAAGCCATGATAGTACATGCACAAGTGCCTCATTTGGCTGAGGGTAAGATCATCTGAAGGCAGGCTAAAGTTTCATTCAGGGGTGCTCTTAGCCCTACTCAGGAAATCATTATGGAGTAGTGGTTCGAGTGTTGGACTATGACCCTGGAGACTAGGGTTTGATTCCCTGTTCAGCCATGGAAACTCACTGTGTGACCTTGGGCACATCACACACTCTCAGCCCTAGAAAACCCCGTGATAGGTTCACCTCAGGGCCTCCATTAGTCAGAAACAACTGTTTCCCCAAAACATGGGTGACTCAGGGTCAACCTGCAATGCCAGTATCTCCATGTGAGGGAATTAATTAGCTCAAATTAGGAGGCCCTCGAGAGAGGGGTAAGCTAATGAGATCTTCCACCAATGTTTATGGGGTCCTCACAAGAAAGAACCAGCCAGAGATTCCAAAATAAGCTAAAATGTGTTTTATTAAAGCAGTCAGTCGCACACACAAAAGATTCAGTCACACACTTGCACAAGAGCTAACTGAAGGATAATGGGAGGAAAGTTGTTGGCAGCAGAGTTTTAGAGAATGAGCAATAACTACTGGTCCAGAGAGCAGTGAAGAAACCAGCAATGTGGCTTAGACTTGTGCCTAAGAACAGTACTTGGTTGGGAGTCAGAGTGACAGCACGGTGTTCGGAAGTGAAGTACTGCGTTGCGCTGCTCAAAATGGAGGGATTTTTTACCCAAAATCTGCCTGGACAGCAGGGATGTGCATGGCTCTCTGGCCAAGCAAATAATGGAAGTTGCAACATCAACAATGGGTGCAGATGGAGTTAATTGTCTTAGTGTTAGGTGACAAAGAATTAATGGCTGTTATAATAGTTCTGTAATGGTGGATGGGTGAAGGAACAATGCAAGGAAATGTCCAGGTAATAAGAAGAAGGGTTGAAACAGCCAGTGTTTGGGTGGGAACTTTCTGTTGCTATTATGTGGTATCAGAGACATTACAGCTTCAGCTTAAGCCTATTATCTCTGGAGTTATCTGGTGATTAGCCTGACAATGACCTTGGCTACCTCTAGAGGGGATCTTCTGACCTATTTTGCTGCACACTGTTCAGTCAGTAATTTTCTTCTGTCCAGCCTGGCCTTACAGTCACCTCGGGATCCATTTTAGATCAATGCCAATTAATATATTTTGCCAATTAAATCGTATCAAATCTGGGGGATATTGAAAAAATATACGCCAATTGCTTGGCACATTCACCAACTGCCAAGTGCTATGAATCTTGGCAGTTCTGTGCCCTGATTCTGCAAGGCTTTGATCTCTGTGTTTTCATATCACTATTTTCCATTAATTCAGTGGACGCTGAGTGGAATGCCATTGGACTGTATTTGCAGATATATGTAGAATGCATAACAGTAAGCTAATCCACAGTTCATAAGCTTAGGCTCCGTTTGCTTCCATGTCTTGAACAGGTGATCTGTTCTCTACCTGGCAATGAAAGATACCGTGACAAAAATTGTACTGTTTCCCCCTTTGACTCTGCCCTTTTCCAAATGCACGCATGTATATTTAATGAGTTGATGAAATCCTCTATCTATGGCTCATAAATGAATATTACCGGCACAATTTTACTTATATTGTGCAATGTTAAAAGTCTATTTGTAAAAGCAATTTGTACCTTAAACGATCTATGCTAGGTGAAAATATCACCGCTCTTTCAAAATGCAGAGAAAATTATCATGTAATGTTTGCCATGATATATCAAATTATGCCCCATTTGGGGGCCATGACTGTAATTTGAACTCTTACTCCATCTGTTATCAGAATAATAGAAAATGAAAGAGATGGAATGATGATGGAAAACCTGCCAAGACTGAAGCACAAGCATCTTACATAGGAGAAAAACAAGCCCACTAGTAAAATGCTTTAATTGATTGGCTCTTTAAAAATATCCAGCAATGTTTGTGACCAATACCACCCCCGCCCCAGCTCTTTTGGTTAAATAGTATATGATAGATATCTTTGGTTTCATAGTCTAATAATTTCTTATAACGCTCATGGGTAAAAGGGAAGAGTATTAGACGTTACAGACTAACTTGGACTATTTGTTCTTCTAGCCCCAGACTGTCAGCTCCAACTTGTGGTGACCCTCAAAATTATCTTTCACATCACCTGCTACCTCACTAAAGATGTCTGAGGAGTCCAATTTCAGTGTGAGATTCCGCAGGCTTCTCTTGTTTTGCACTTCTCAGATTGTCCACCATGAAGATGCTATTTGTGCTCTGGGATTCTCATCTTGTTGGGCAGCTGCCCAAACAAAATGTGCCCATTTGAGAAGTGCATCTTGGCAAATACACACTCTTAAAATGTGGACAAAATAGTATTTAAACATGGGATGTGCTCAGTGGGGAGAACCATATTCAAAGACTGCATACAGTATTAATTGGTGCGTAGACATGCATGCATCTTTACACTACATATGTATGTGTGTATGTATTTATGTATTTATGTATTTATTAATTTAATTAATTAAATAATTCATTCATACCTTACTTTTCTCCAAAAAAGAGATTCAAATCAGCTTACAAAGGCAAATTCCTGCTAAGTTTACCTTTACAACAAAAAACTAAGCTAGCACTGCTATTTTAAAAAGCATTCTTGGTGAAACAGGCATGGTTGTCCAGCCCAGAAGAGTGAGAAGGCTCAATGTGATTAGCTACCTTTTCTTAGAATTTGATTGTTTTGTACATTTCTGATTGATAATTTCTGAAGCACCTTAGTTTCATATGAGTCTCATTCGTTCAATTTTGCCTGATCCTTTTTTTCGGGTGGGAGGAGGGAAGGCTCAAACTTCATTTTATTCTGAGGTCCATCTTGTTGGTCTTATGACTTACCTCTGGGCTTCCTGTAGCTAATGGGGGAGTTCTATGGCAACAGAATTCCAAATGAGACAAGCTTTTGGTCAGACCTAGCAGGACTTTTCCTATATTCTTATGGTTTTGTGTTGTGGAGCGTGGGCTATATTTGTGCCACGGCACACAGGTTCATATCTTGCTTGGATGCTCAGTGGTGAGTAAACAGCAATATATCCTGACCTAATCTTCCATAAGATGCCACTGGGAAGATAAACATGAGATAGTTCTGTGTGCAATTCTCATGAAAGAAAGGTGGGGTACAAATAGGTGTTAAGAAGAGGTACAATTTGGCAGCTCCATTTCTTCCATGAAGTACTGCATCGCCATCTTAGAGTCCACTAGATCTGTCAATGTTTCTTTTTAAAAATCATGAGTCCTGGGTGTGAAAAGCTGACAGTATCAGGAGAAAGGAGCTAATAAAATGTGCTTTCTTTTCCTCCTCTGGTTGATACTGGCAGGTACAGTTGGCAACTGTGCCTTGCTTCTAGGTTATGTGGTGCTCATTATCCCAGGTTTGTATGAACTGTGATTGTTCCACTTTCTTTCTAGGTGCTATTCAAAATGTTCACTGGGTGGGATCAGGATCATCTGAAGGAACACCTCCACCCTGAATTTGGTAAAGTTACTTTTTTTTTACACCACAACTATCAAATTTCTTCAACCAGCATGGTTTTCAGGCCATATTATCAGAGAAAAGAAAGAAAATCACAAGAAAGAAAGTCAAGAGAGCACATTATAAAAAGCTTTTCCCCATAAACAGTCAGTCCTCAAAGACCTACCAAAACAGATAGACAAAAGTCTTCACCTTCCTACAGAAGGATAACAAGGAAGGCATCAGTCTAACTTTTCTAGGAAGCATCCTCTGGATCTGGGAGCAACCACTGAGAAGGTCCTTACTGTGTTTCCAACAGGTATACCTCTGAGGAGGGTGGGACAGGGAGAGGGTCTCTCCAGAAGGTCTTAAAATATGGGCAGACTCATATGGAGAGATGCAGTCTGTTAGATAGCCTCTGCTACTGCTTACCTCAGCACAAGAAAGTCTGTGGGATGGTCGAGGAGGAAAGGCACACATATAACCTGCTCCATCTGGAAGTTTTAGCAGATCTGAGGGTTTGCATGCCATAGTGCAAATATATATATTGAAGTATATGCCTACTAAAAAACTCCCAGAGCAGTTTTCTAATAGTTAGTTTGACAGTCTGTGCCCTCAGGTTTAAAATCTAAATGAGACACAACACAAGGGAAATGGAATGAGGAAGAAAGAAAAAAAAGATCATCATAAGCTAAGTTCCGGTATGTTGGAGATGTGCATGGCTGCTCTCATTCTCTTTCAGAGACCAGAGCTATGGGAACTCAGAAGATGAAAGCAGGGGTTCTTCTGAGCTGTTGGACCCAGGCATGTTGGTGGTAGGCCTGGCATTATATGGCATTGTTGATTATAATGGCAGTGTGTGCTGGGTTCCCTTGGGTAATTTGTATGTTCCACATATTTTGTTGCTATGTGCCTTAAGCAATCTCCACTTACGGCAACCTTTTCTTAGGAATTTTTTTGGAAAAAATTTATTCAACAAAGGTTTGACACTGCTTTCTTCATAGGATGAAAGAGTGACCTGCCTGAGGTCATGCAATGGGTTTCCATGGCTGATTGGGAATTCAAACCCTATTCTCCCAGAGGCCTAGCCCAACACTCAAATCACTATGCAACACTGGTTTGTGTTCTCCAAAAACTGTTTTGTTTTTTTTTAAATGGATGTGGTACACTGAACTGCTGTTTTTTTAGATTTCTTTTCCTTTGTCACTGAGGTCATAACCTCTCATGGCAAGGAAGGAGATTAGTCATCTCAGCTTGCATGCCATTTCAGTCAAAATTAGCACTGTAATTAAGATCTGTGAGATAGCAGGTAGCTAGCTTGATGAGCAGCTGGTGTAAATGGCTGTTGGATGCACCTCAGTGAGAGAGCTGGTGAGTGATTTGGGCTGGGGAGGGAATGGGATAGGGAGTTGCTGAATTGCTGGATCAGGAGCTGGTAAGGAACTGAAGGATGTTCTCCCCACTATGTAGCCTGTAATTGGTTGCAGAATCATCTCCTTATCAAGTCAAAAGAAAATGAAGGCTGTAGGAAAAACTATGAAGGTGTATCACCTTGATAATTAGGGTTCCAGAGAGCAAGTGAAAGGGCAGCTAATCCAACAAAGAGCAAGTGAATGAGGCAATGAGAAGGGTGCTTTGCATTGGCGTCCTCCAGACTTAGGACCTTCCCTGGTTATCCTTTAGCTGAAGGGCTCATCTCTTGGCTCCCTGTCAGTCTCTCTCCATTTAAACATTAACTGGATATATCCACCCTGCTCAGTCAGGTGGGGCTTCAGGTCAGTTTTCTCTGCAAGTTCTAACAGCATTCCGTACGTTTCCACCTCAACTCCACAGAAGAGGTGTGCAGATCTTGGCCATTTCTGCACTAGACTGTTACAGTGCTATCATTGTATTTTCAACATCCTATGGAATCCTGGTTTGCAGTTTAGGAAGGGGCCTGGTCAGGCCCCTCTGTAAATTGCAAACCCCAAGATTCCATAGGATATTGAAACTGGAATAATAACACTATAACGGTCTAGTGCGGAAATGGCTCTTCTTATCTCTGTAATCTTGCAGCCTCTGCAGATTCTTCAGTGCCTCTATGTGATCCCTCTCCTTGCCCCCATCCCAGGCTTTAACTTAGGCCTGCAGTTGGCTCTTATTTGCTACTGAAAATAACAACAAACAACAACAACAAACAGGCAAAAGGACACTTTAGGTGAGTCCTACGTTTCCTCCTCCTTATACATTAACCTTCCTAGTTCTAGGGGTTTTTATTGTTTTTAAAAATGTAAATAAGTAAAGATCGGAATTTCCCTTCCTTTGCATATGCACACACATTAGAACTGCTCCTGAATTAGTTGCTGAATTTCGTGTGTGTGCGCGCGTGCGCGCATATGCGTATAAAATTCAGGTGATGAGCTGCTGGTCTCTGGGGAAATCAAAGCGCTCATTGACACATATTACTGTTAGCTGTGCAGCAGCATGAGAAGTAGCACTGAATAACCAAAGAGTGCGATAGAAGCAGAATGGTGGACTTAATAGGTCTTAAATCAGTACCAATGTTTATGAGATTAATCTGTTGGATTAAAAAAGGACAGATCTTCATTAACAAGTGACATTGGTTCATACCTACATACCTAGATATGTAAATGAATATTCAAATGATGCCCAAATGAATGTGGCTCACAGTTCTCATCCTTCTGTGGGTTAAAAAATGAAGAACAGATTGTTGAAGTGATGATATTGGGAATACTGGGATTCTGATACATTCAAAAGGGAAAAAAGGGAGAGAATTAAATGAGGGGAAGCAGAGAGGGCTTTATGAAGAACAAGAGAGAGGAAGGTGCATAAGGAATGGATGTTTTGTAGGTCAACATGGAATGGATGAGAAGCTCAGATGAGGTAAAGGAAAGGGACAGGAAGTAAGCAACGTAAGGCAACCTTTTTATGTTGTGGATACACAAGGGGCCTTTCCACACTACACTGTTGTGGTGTTATTATTCCATTTTCAACTTCCTATGGAGTCCTGGGGTTTGCAGTTTGGGAAGGGGCATTTAGAATTCTCAGCCAGAGAGATCTTGGGCCTCAGTAAACGGCAAACTCCAGAATTTCACAGGATGTTGAAAGTGGAATAATAGCACTATAACAGTGTAGTGTGGAAGGACCTAGGTCTCTGAATGTACCTCAAGACCTCCACTGGATTAGAGAAACTGTGAAGTAAAGGTATGTCAAGACATTCTTGGTGTGTCAATATGTTCTTGGTGTGGAACGTTGCCAGTTCAAGATCATCCCAGCCCTTGAGGTGTCCAGACCAAAACCTGAAACCTAAGGATGGCCGCTGGTGATGCGTTATGCATTGAGTATTAACCACAACTGCTCATTGCTTGTCACTCAAATACATACACACACACTCACACACTTTCCTGTTTGGAAATTAAGCCAGGCATCTTAGCTAAAAGGCGTGTTCCCAGATCAAGGTGAAATGAGGGGATGATTCCTTCTCACCTGCTTGAGAATAGGGGATAAGGAACTTTTAATCAAGCCTATTTGCTTTGAGCCAGAAAGTGGATGCAGAGCAGAATGGAGGGTGAACCCTGGAGCTACAACAACAAGCAAGCAAGCTTGGGAGAAGGCAGTACATAGACCCCCAGAAAGCCATTGGAAGTTACAGCAACAAATCAATCAAGCCTTGTAAACTGAAGAAGCTGAAGAAGTTGCTGCTCTACTAGATGAGCTGGAGATTGCTCACAGCCTTTTTCCATTTGTCTTGAATTGATCCCTACATCCAATTGAAGAATGTGCACCCTTGTGTCCCATCTGCAGATGGCCTGCTGAAACTATGACACTTTCCACAGGATGTTGTTATCCAGCACTGGGGGAGGGAGAACGTCGGGACCTGGACAACGGTTCTGCATGATCTGGTCCAGGTCTTGTGTTTTTCCTGTCCCCAGGCGGCACGATCATGCTGTTAATCGTTGACGGATTTTCCTCATCAGTGGCTGGTGATGGTGCAGGCCTCCCATCGCCCGCCTGCAGTTACCTGGTGTGCAGAGGTCCTGGAAGCACAATGGCTGCACTTCCTGCCTCAGCACAGCCTGGGACAGTACCCGGCTGCTCTGTGGAAGGAAGAGGTAGTGCCATTGCACTTCCTCCATTCATTGAGGCAGCCAGTGTGGAGGGGAGCACTGCTGTCACACTTCCCTCCCAGCAGACACAATGCCAGGACCTGCACTGGAGGTATCTGGAATACAGTAGGCTGCAGAAAGGACCGATGACTTAGGTTCAGGTCTTGAGACCTGGCAAACCTATTGGTATGGGTTAAAATGGCCACTGATGTATCACCAAAAAACAGAGATCTTCTGTAGGTCTAAATGCAAATTGAGAAACAATTAATGATGAAGAGAAACACAAGATGACTCACCCTATTAGGGAAGAGAATATGTGCCAGGCCTGTTCATTCTCTTGCCCAGGTGCTGAACGTTGATCAGCAAGCTGAAGGCCTCTACTTTGCTCTCCTTTTATGTGGGTCTTTATCTTTCAATTGGATTTGGACTGGAGAGCACTTCAAATAGATGACTGTCCTCAGAAAAGCAGTACACACAGCCACCCTGAGGGGGAGAGCGAAGGGGAAAAACACAGGAACAAAATTAGGAAAGCTGACAGGACAGATAACTCAGAGATAACAGAGCAAAGATTTAGAGAGAGAGAAAGAAGTGGCTAAGCAACAGAACAACAGGGTAGAGGGCATCCAATGTCTTGTTTTAGATTATTTCTAGTGGGCTCAATTTTAGCAATAAAAACCCTCTTGCAAGAGGTAGAGAGGCTTTGAGAGAAAAGAGAGTGTAGGTCTGTTTTCATTCACCAGGCTCCGTTGCCACTGATATCTCAAAAGTGGATGCTGATGTTTGGTGTGGCAGAAGCCTAGGAGGGGACAAGGGGAAGCCATTTTCTTTAGGGTGCTATAGGCCATGGAAAGCCACATAGAGTTCCCAGACTTCTCCTTCAGGCCTCAGGGTGAGGATAGGAACTTCAGAGAGAGAGCACTGTCTCAAAAACAGATGCTGTAAGCTCCCAGAGGGTCCACCGCTACCTCCTCACCTCCACCCTCCAGCTTCTCTGACTGTGGCTGGTACCAGGATTCAGGAGGAGGGAGCAGTGTAGCATAGACAAATACTGAACTACTTGGATGGGTTCCTCAAGACTGCTGCTCTATGGCTTTCCCTGTCTACCTTGTTAGCTTTCCTAGTTCTGCTTCCCCATTTTCACTCTACCCTAAATGGTTGGAAGCTGCAAATGGCTGAAGCTGCCTGGAGGATTATAGGTGTTGATTTTCTTAGTCAAATAGTAGAGTTGGGTCACACCTTTATTAGCAAAAAGTATGATATTTCAATGATTCTTCAGGATGTGATTCTTTTCTCTTTGAATTCTTGATTTCACTTCTCTTTTGTTTATGCTCTCTTTCTCTGTTCCTTGTTCCATAATTCCTGGCTAAAGGATTTCTCCTTCCTGCTCCAGCTCCCCCTCCCCTCTCAATCTTCTTTTTCTCAAACTTCTCAGAAACTGTGATTGATACTTAATGTGTCATGCTTAATGACATCACCAGAACCAGCCATGTGACACCACTAGGAGTCATCTCTTGATCTCGGATTTTGACTTTGAAATCTCTAGCTCTAATAGCAGGATATCAGAAAGTTAATTTTAAAAAGTAATTCATTGCAAGTTTTTTTATATGTTACATTCAACAAATAGATGTATACATGTAGATGTGTTTACAAGTTGTTGATCTGTATAGCGGCAGAATTGTTCACATGGAACTTTCTACACGTGGGCCTAAATACCCTAAAGGTACCAGATCTCATCTGATCTTGGAAGCTCAGCAGAATCAGCCCTGGTTATTACTTTGATGAGAGATCTTCAAAGAATGCCAGGTGCTGTAGGCTATATTTCAGAGGAAGGAACTAGCAAAACCACCTCTGAGTATTCCTTGCCTAAGGAAACCCTATGAAATCTGTTGGATCATTGTGAGTTGACAGGTGACTTGAAGGCACATACCCACATAATGTACAGAGACTGCTGATCTGTACATTGGGACAGTTATTCACATGTGATGAAAAATTGTATTGCTGTTGTGTGCCTTCAAGTCATTTCCAAACTGTGGTGACCCTCTGGTGAACCTATCACAGGGTTTTCTTGGTAAGACTTCTTCCTTGTCTTCCTCTGAGGACGAAATAGTATGACTTGCTCAAGGTCAGCCATTAAGCTTCCATGGCTGAATGAGGATTCAAACCCAGGTCTCCCACAGTTTGAGTGTTGACTCACACCACTACACCACACTGGAACTCTAATGAAATGTACTTGTGTTTACCTGAGAGTTTCTGGATTTATTATGCTGTTGAAGTATTCAGCATTCTTTACTAGACTAGTAAAAAGACAAATTGTTGGGGTCTTATATTAATTGATCTTTTAAAACAATTTAAGCATTATTCATAAAAGTACTACTGCCACCCTATATAGGAAAAAAAAAGTGTGTCTTAGTGTGTTTCATGGCACTTGCATAGGCCTGTCCTCTCTGCAAGAGTTACTTGTTCTAT
>CAOLHI010008156.1:0-10730 GCA_948474755.1 Ctenosaura bakeri | reverse complement strand
TCACATGACATTTGTATTTGACGTTTATTTAACCATCTGGCGTTACCGCAGTTTCTAGCCCGGACTTGTGGGATATTAGATATCACTTTGATATCAATAATTCGGCCTTCTTCACCTATTTCTCTCCATGTGCTTGCAAGGCCCCTGGACAAGCACGCACCTAGGCACGGCCGCTAATTGCTGAAACATTCCAATCTCATACAGGCAGGCCAGAAATAGCCAGATCGCCGCTTTAGGAGACCTCACGGCAAGTACCACATTACGTATGCACACTACTCACAAAGAACTCCCTGCCCCGAGCAGGCAGCTTGACGAGCCGAATACTCAACTGTCAAGCGCTCCGCATTTGCATACTGTCTACCTCTTTTGACAATTCGACCTTAACTCAATCTGACTTTTCGGAGGCTTTGTCTCCAGCCCGAAACTCATTGTTTTCCCCAAGTATGCACTAGCCTATGGCCACATTTCCCCCTATAAGAACCCCTGACTTTGAGAGCTTCCTCGGATCACTCCCGACTTCCATCCCACCTTGCTGCCACTTTGCTTGGTGAGCCTTCCCCTCAGTCCCACGTACTGTGAAACTCCATACCAACGGACTTCTGCTTCAGACTACCTGGGCTTCAGGACAGGTATAGTATTTCCCAAACAACTACCTCCTCTCAAAATCTCTCTATCGCACTCCAACCTTTATTTCTATAGATCTCTCTGTGAGTGTGTTGCATACACTGTTTGATTGTATTTTAATAAAAACAATAATTATTATTTTAACTTCTGTTTGCTCCTTGACTTGGCCTGACCCCGTAGACATTGGGTAAAAGATTCCGCTGCGTTACCCTGCCTCTCACAGTGCTAGCTTGTGCTCTTGGCTAATTTCCCCAACTTGTGTATTTGAGAGCGCACTTAGGTGTCCCTCATAGGACCCCCATAAATCAGGGTAGCACTGGAATAGGCCCCATATGATTTCCTTATATGGATTTTATATATTCAGCAATCCTTCATAAAATACTTGATTTTTTCCTCATTATATAATGTATAGAATAGACATTTTCTGACAAACTCCAGTAGAATGTTTCCAGTCACATTTATCCAATATTTGAACATATATATATTGTGTATTAAATGTCATAAAATTCAGCGTACTAACAGCCTGAAACGACTTGGATGAAGGAATAGATGACAGATGACACCAAATTGGGTGGGGTTTCTAATATGCCAGAGGACAGGATCAAAATTCAAAATGACCTGGACAGATTGGAGACCTGGGCCAAGGCTAACAAAATGAAATTCAATAGAGAGAAATGTAAGATCCTACACTTAGGTAGAAAAAATGGAATACAGAAATGGGAGCCACGTGGCTGGACAGCAGTACGTGTGAAAGGAAGCTAGGAGTCTTAATAGACCACAAGCTGAACAGGAGTCAGCAGTGTGATGCGGCAGCCAAAGAAACCCAATGCAATCCTTGGTTGCATCAATAGGAGTATGGTGTCTAGATTGAGCGAAGTACCGGTACCACTCTACTCTGCTTTGGTTAGACCTCATCTTGAATACTGTGTCCAGTTCTGGGCACCCCAATTCAAGAAGGACATGATCAAGCTGGAGCAAGTCCAGAGGAAGGCGACCAAAATGGTGAGGGGCCTGGAAGCCATGCCCTATGAGGATAGACTTAGAGAGCTGACTATGTTTAGTCTGCAGAAGAAAAGGTTAAGAGGGGACATGATAGCCATGTTTAAATATTTTAAGGGATGCCATGTAGAGGAGGGAGTGGGCTTGTTTTCTGCTGCGCCAGAGACCAGGACAAGGAGCAATGGATTCAAGCTGCAGGAAAGGAGATTCCACCTGAACCTCAGGAAGAACTTCCTGATGGTCAGGGAATGTCCGGCAGTGGAATATGCTGCCTCGGAGTGTAGTGGGCTCTCCTTCTTTGGAGGTTTTTAAGCAGAGGCTGGATGGCCATCTGTAGGATTGCTTTGAGAGTGTTCCTGCAAGGCAGGGGGTTGGACTGGATGGCCCCTGTGGTCTCTTCCAACTCTATATTTCTATGATTCTATGAAACTTTGAATTCCCTTAATTTCCCTCACTTTCTCTTGTGGTTTTCCATTTTGCTACAAAGTTCTCCATCCCAAATTTGGTTCAAATCCATTGTGGCCATATCCTATACATATATACATAGTCGCGTGTGTTTGGCTATCCTGTGTATCCTCTTCAAAGAATAACAAAGAACAACAAAGTCATATTTGAACATTTCATACACAGAGAATTACAAAATAACCTCTATAATTTCCACATCCGAGGTGCCATCACCAAAAACACTTTATCTGTGATAGCCATCCAACTCACCTCAGAAGGTATACTTTATGTACAGCGAAACCGCTATTGTCAATTGGCAGATATGTGGGAGCTGATTCTGAAGATGCTAGTACTGAAGAAAAAAGCACTCTGCACATGGCCAAAGACACACACTTCGATAACTATGCCACATAATTTGGGACAGATTGAAAGTAAGTTTTTCAGAAAAGACCAAGTACCCAGATGTGTGAGAAGGAAATAAGATAGTCCTGATTTCTGTACAACTTTACGCTTCTAAAATCAAACTGAATGCTGACATTCCTCAAAAAGAGTCAGAAACTAATATGGACACTGCTGAAACCTCTGCAGTTTCTTTAAGACTTACTGAAGGTCTTAGTACTACTCACCCGTTTCATTGCTGACAGTGATGCAATGGAAGATTAAGAAAAGGAGGATAAGGGAGGTAAAAACCTTCTCCATCGCTTGGCCTCAGAAGCTTCTGAGAGAACCCAACTCAGTTGTGTCGAAGCAGGACTCAGTCACTGTCATGAACTGCAACCTCATTTCCAAAGAAATAGAACTGGTTCAGAACCTTGAACTCTTGGGAGAAGGAACTGTGATATTGATCATCTGGCAACTGACTCATAATATTTTTCTGGCATTAAGATCATGTGTGTCAGGAAGGATGGCAAAAAGACAGGCAGAAAATTTACAAGTCAAAGTAGAGGAGAAACAGGAAGTTCAGGTGGGCCAGTGAGATGACTTTGGCAAATTCTTTTTTCTTAGTTCAGTGGAATGGGGGGGGAATCCTATGTCTGTCTACATGACAGTAAGAGCAATAATCAATAATTCCCAAATATAGCTAACTGGTTTAGTATGTCGTCTGTGGCCATTTCTGCACTATACTGTTATAGTGCTATTATTCCACTTTCAACATCCTGTGGAATTCTCGTATTTGTAGTTTACTGAGGCCAAAGAGCTCTGGCTGAGAATTCAAAATGACCCTCCCTAAACTGCAAACCTCAGGATTCCATAGGATATTGAAAGTGCAATAAAATAGCGCTATAACAGTGTGGTGCAGAAATAGCCTATATGTGTCTATATATGAGGGTGTGTGTGTGTGTAGAGAGAGAGAGAGAGAGACAGAGATTTTCACTGAAATCTTCCCAGGCAGTGGTCTCTGTGTTGACTAACCCCAGAGTCATCTTAGTTTCGTGGTTCAAGCCTCCATAAAGAAGGGTCTTGAATTCCCGTTGTTGAAGTTGTACCCTCCTGGCGTTAAGGGGACCTTCCATGCCAGGATGGCCAGAAGCTGCTTTCTGGCCACGTATGCCTCTGGATTTTCCTGGGGACTCTGTTGTTCCATAACATGCAGAACTCCTGCGCTCTGACCTGGCCACAGGATCCAGATGACCTCCCTCATCCAATCGTGGGCCTCGAATCTTACTATCGAGCGGCCGTGGCTGACTCTAGCATGGGGAGTTTTGAAGGGGACATGCACAACCTGGCCAGCTGGGTTAAATCTTGGCCGTTGGCTGTGGGATGGGAATGGATCACGGCATTAAGCCACATGATCCTTGTATGTTTATTGAGAGGGCCAAGCTGATCTGCCGTCAACTTGGCTTCTGTGGCTTTCCAGGGAATCCTGGTCTCAATTTCGTGGGTCTCCTTCACCTCTTCCCTTTCTTCTCCTGAAGGGGCTATGGTCCTTTTGGTCATGGACCTGGTCTCTACTGGTTGGACTGGGGCACTGTGCTCAACCCAGTCCAGGTTGTGGAGGTGCATAGCCATGGCATCATCAGGCAGCAGTTCCTTCATGGCAGTAAGGGGGAAGGAGGGAGAAACTCTGGGCACAAGGTAGAAATCACTGCCTGGCGGGTCTGGAGCTGCTTCTCCAAATCCTCAATCCGTTGCTGTCAGGCCACATGACTGACTGTTTGCTGCTGCTCTCTAACCTGTTGGGCCATGAACTTGACAGCAGCTTTGGACTGGGCCAATTCTTCCTCTAATGAATTGGTCCTCTCCTTCCAAGTCTGGGCTTGGAGAGTTGTCTCACTAAGCTTTTGTGAAGTGGCCTGGGCGATGGATGCGAATGTTAATTTGTCCACTCGCAAGGCTTCATTCTCAGCTTGAAGCCGGGCAATTTCCTTAGTTAACTCCTCTATTTTTGCTCTGGATGCAACCAGGGTACAGAGGCGTCCCGTGCAGTAAGCCAAAGTCCCCAGGCTGCTGAGGCATCCTTGGACGGTCCAAAAGGATTTTTGGACTTCCTGGCTTGGAGATACGCCTCCCTTAAAGTGGCGAAGGGATCAGCTGTCTGGAAGCTAGAGTCCTTCCAAGGACACTTTCCACTGCTCTAGCTTCCCGGTAGCTTCCTCCTCTTTCATGAAGTTTTTCACTTCCATATCTATTATTCTTCCTGACACACTCCAATTCAAGTGGGATCAGGACTGTAGTGATGGGGAGGATCACCGAGATCCCTATTGGGGTGACTAGGGAAACGAACTCAATGGAACTTCTTCAGGGAAGAGGGCTGGGAGCCTGCCTACAGTCTGCCCAAAAATGTCACTTTTGTCTGCCTAAGCCCGGCCTTCCACCTTGACAGCTTAGAGCAAAAGGACAAGGACCCGGTTCAGCTACTGGGAGGATTGCCTAGATCCTGGGGAAAACCTTCACCTGGACTCTGCCTAGCGTAAAGGGGGGAAATGAACTCTGAGGAACTTACAGTGCCGCCTGGCCAAGCAGCAGGGGAAGAGGGCGAGGAACCTGACTGAACTGTTCCTTACTAGTTTTTTGGGTGAGAGGCGCCTTTCCTCTCCCATGGGGAAACTCTCTATAAAACCCAAGTCTAGGATGCACCTAGTTTTACTGCAGTCCGGGACGCACCCGCAATCTGCGGGTGTGTCCGTCCCAAAATAACTCATGTTATTTTGGGGAATCCCCCCTGTGGTAGCGTTTGCATACACTACCATGTGTGTGTGTGCATGAACTGAACCTAGCCTAGCAACCTAGCATTCGGGATTCCAACCCATGATAGTTCCCAAGTTAGGGATGTGATTCCTGGGACAGTTTGTGCCCAACCCTTGCTATCTGACTTGATTCACTGCCAATGCTAGTGGTCAAGCAGGGGCGGCTGCCACACACAAACCAAGAAAGAAGGGGGAAAGATTCCCAACCCAACAGTAGCCCTTTGGCTCAAGCACACAGATTTTCATTCACACGTGTTCCTAGCTGGCTGGGATTCCTGCAGTTAGCTACGTCTCCACTTCCTTGCCAAATGTGTCGACTTCACAAGGCAAGGGTGCAGGGTAGTGCCTGTGCTATTCCACCAATCTATTACCCCAAAACATAGGTGCCACAAGGGCCACCCTGCAATGCCAAATACCTCTTTGCAAAGTGGGGAATTCATTAGCTCAAAGAGGAGGCTTGCGAGAGGGGGGCAACTTAGCAAGATCTTTTCTACCAGTGTTTATGGGCGCACACAGGAAAAGAACTAGCCAGAGATTCAAAAATAAGCTAAAAATGTGTTTTATTGAGGGGAATTCACTCACGCATGTACACAAGATACACACAGTCACACATTCACACAAGAGCTAGCTGAAAGAGAAGGGAGGAAAAATTATAGAGAGGCTGAGGGATTTGGAGGGATTTATAATTACCAGTCTAGAAGAGTAGTGAAGAACAGAAATGTATTTTGGCTTAGGTAGGACCTAAGGACAGTTCTCATTCAGGAGCCAGATGGACAGAGTGATGGGTAGACCTTCAAGAGACTGCACTGGGCATCCTCAAATCAAAGGTATTTGTGCCCTGAAAATGGCTTGTGGCTGTGAAGGTTCCAGATGCAAGACAAAGGGAACCTGTTGTGGACAATGAGTCTTTTGCCTGTTGATGGGCTTAGTGCTATGATTGACAAAGACATGATGAACGTTGTAATAGCTGTCTATTGTGGGTGCTGTGAGGAAGAGGAAAGAATCCAGGCGTACAAGGGATGGATATCTGTCAATCAGTGTCCTGGTGGGCTCCTCACAGTTGGATTCCCGGAAAATTCCAGCTTCTATTTAAGCCTATTATCCACAGGAATGGTGTGTATTTGCCTGACAAATGACTCAGCCTTTCCTGGAGGAATTTTGGAGTTGACTGTACTTCTCACATTTACAGTCAAATTCTTTCCCTCGCTCAGTTTGACTTCTCTGTCACTTCTCAGGCTTGAATTTGATATCAGAGCCAATAAAATGTGTTGCCAATTACATATGATGCCAATTAGGTATGATGCCCATCCAAACCATACTGATAGTGGGGATCCCCAAAGCGGAGCCTTACAAACCCCTTAGTCTCCGAGAAATGGCCGCAATTTACTTTCAAACAGCCTTGAGTCCTGCCCCCTGCTGAATTCCAGAGCAGATGACCCGGACCCAATTTCCAGCTGCATCTAAAGATCCTTCAGACCCCTGTCCTTCAGGGGAGTTTTTTGCTTGGCAGGAGGGAGCTTAGCAGCCCCCTCCACTGCCAAGAACAGCCTCTCTGGTTCCACGATCAGGCAGACTGCCTATATTGTGTCATCTATTAAACTGCTGGAATAGGAACCATAGGAACCAATAATTTTCTTGGCAACAGACTAGTGGTTGACTTTCTCCAGGAAACTTGAGGGTTTCCCCATTGGGGGCGATTCCCAAGAAAACTCTGGGAGAATTCAGGCTTATAAACCACCTTTCTTATCCTAAGAGAGTGTTGGTCAATGATGCTATATCACACGAATTGTGAAAGATGCCATACCACATGAATTGTGTTCAGTATCTTATGCCTCTTTTGATCAGGCAGTTAGATTTGTGCAGGTGTGTGGGCTGGGAGCACTGATGGCAAAATGTGACAACCAGTCAGCATTTTCTCTGCTTTCTGAGTCTCCTAATGAACACTTTTTGTTGGGGTTCAAGTTTGATGGCCACTGGTACTATGATAGGACCATGCCCATAGGATGCTCAACTCGCTGTGTGTCCAATGAGGGGCAGGGCAGGGTCACTTTATGTGATGCGCTATTTGGATGACTTCCTTACGATCGGCAGGGCGGGCAAGGATGAGTGTGCTGCCATGCTAAGGTGTTTTCAGATGCTGGCTGAGGAAAAGACGAAGGGGCCAGCCACGTCATTTGTATAAATATGATTCAGTTTTTGCACAACTATAATGGTGATTCCCTATGGCAGGAGGTTTGTGAGCTGGGTTCCGATCTCCAGATGGAAGTTTGGGGTGTATGCAGGGTATGTGAGGCTGGGTTTGGAGTTTAAAGAGTAGTGACATGATCATGTCTTCTAGATTGGCTAGGTGCAAGGTGCAGACTGGGCAGTGTTTCTACAGCAGGATTGGAGATTGACAGCATTGGGGGTGGAAGGACAGTGGCAGCAGTATTTGGCACAACAGCGATCAGAAGGGCAGGTGATTCAGGCGATAGCTTTGGAGTGGCTTGGCTTGGACTGCACTGGAAAGCAAGTGGACATGAGTTGAGGAGTAATGGAATGACTGTTGTTGGTGGACTGTTGGCTTGAAGGAATATGAACTTGTGTTCTTCATGCAGTGGACTTTGGGTGGTGAGAATGGATCAGCTTTGGCTTCAGATGTGATGGGTTGTGGTAGGTAGGCTAGGCTTCCCCTGTGCCTGCCTTTTTAGCAGTCATGTGGGATCTTAGATCCAGTACAGTAAAGTACAAGGGCCACCTGCCGTTGGTAGGAGGGGGGTCTCATTGGGACTAAGGAGGAGCATGGTGGTGGCAAGTGTGCCTAGCTCAGGAGGACATGCATCATGCACCCCTAGTGGCAGGGATATGTCAGGGCAATTCCCCCTGTCATTCATCAGATTCTGGTTCTGGAGCTGGAGGCTTGGCTCATTAGATCCATGCCGTGTGTGAACCAGCCCTATCTGGATCTCTAGCCAATAAAGTTGTAGCCTTTTCTCCCTTCCAATCATGCACTTATTCTCTTTTCTTGAGAGTGGACGTTGCCTCTGATCACTCAAGTCGTCCTATGATTTTCATAGATTTTCAATAATCATTTTCTTGGTAACAGACCAGTGGTTGACTTTCTCCAGGAAAGAGGTCCCAGAAGAATCTAAAAAAGGTTGTTGAGATGAATGCTATCACTACTGGCTCTTACTGGAACTCCAGGATCCTGCACCCTCAAGTAGGCATAGAGCTCTTAAAGGAAACTCTGAATCTCTTCAGAAAAAGAAGACATACCACATAGAGTTTTTGGTTAAAACAGTCAATCCCCCCCAAGCGATGGAGCAAGAGGGCAGATGAGACAAATTTATTGAGTACACAGAAGCTTTATATACTAAAGTCAAAGCAAGGAGGCAAACTGCTAAGAAATTCTGCCTGCTTGCATATCTTCACTACTCCCATAGCTAAGCTAATTCATCATGTTTGCTGCTTCACGAACCAGCCAAAGCCAGTTCTACAAACACAGTTAACCAAGGACAAGATACAAAGAAAAAGATGAAAGCATACAAAATGGAGGCACTTTGGTTCAGTGTTTTAAAGCTCACAGTCATCACCACCATTCTTCAAGCTAGCCTACTTCCTGGTGGATTTTCAGTCCAATTGCTTCAGAATCCATTGTATATTTCAGCTATCCAAGAGAAACGTCTAGGATGGGTTCCGGGATGATTGAGTCACTACTGTTGGTTTCCGGAACTGCAGCTGCAAACAGAAAGATGAGACACTCTGTGGGGTCCACACAGAAACTGAGAAATTCATTTGACCAGGGGAGACAAGCAAATTTATCCTGAGAGTTGAGTGGACCATTATGGAGCCATATTAATTGCAATGTGTCGATGGATGCCTTTAGAGCTGGTTGCTTATCTTCCATGCAGCTGGTGAAATATCTAACTGGTTTTCATTTTTGCATGAACTTTTATGGATACTAAACCCACTTCTTCAGTATATCTTATACCACTCAGCACTGCATCTGAAGAAGTGGGTTTATATCCGCAAAAGCTCATGCAAAATTTTTTTTAAAAAGCCTTAAAGGTGTTGCCATGTTTTCTTTCCCTCCTTCCTTCCTCCTTTTTATGCTTTAAGAAAATAACCCAGCTAGTTCTTTGATAAATCCAAAATAGATGACCCCAATAAACTACAAGTCCTAGAATTCCACATTGAAAGTGCAATAATAGCACTATAACAGTGTAGTGCAAAAAAGGACAGTGGTAGGGGGAGGGAGAATAGAAAGGCTGGATGTTCTTTTTTGAGAGGCCTGAATCAGTTCTGGGGAAGTCTGCCCCCTAAAAAGCCCAAGAATAATTGAACATGCTTAATAGTCACAAACTGTTGAATATCATTTGGGGGGGAGCAGAAGATTGATGTTTGTGTAAAGGATAGTTCAGCCATTTAAAACTTATAGTACGTTGTAAGAGTATAGCCCAAGAGTGGGTAAAGCGTGGTCCCAGGGCTGTCTAGGCAGTCAGTTTTGGGCATCTGGGGGAAAAGAATCCTGTAAGTTCCTGAGACATCTCTATGTATTCACTCCTGGAGAGCAGGAGATGAATTCTTGGAGGACAATCCCACCAGTAGTCAGAGTGGTTCTATGCCACCTGTACATCCCAGAGTTGATTTTTTTGCCAGAGCAAGTGTGGTGGGGGGTGCAGTTCCCTACCCTTCCAGGCTCACCCACCCCTGGTGTAGCCATTTTTGGAACCCTGAACAGAAAGAGCACTCATGTTAGGAGATAAGGATACATGGCAACATTTTGTTGCTTTCATTTTCATGTCCTAAAATCAAACTCTGATGCTTAAGTGTTGGTAAGATGGAAGCCAATACAGGGCAGTCAGGAGAGCCCAAGTTCAACATATTTAGTACAAAGCAAGTGGGGAACAATGTCCACTTTTACCCAGAAAGAGCCCAATCAAGAGAAAACAACTCTGTAGCCTTTAGAAGCCATGAAATGCTTAGTGTCATCCAGCGTCAGTCATAAGATTAGAATGAGTGAGAAGTTTGACTCAGGCAGCAGATTATGGGTAATAGAAAGAAGACTTGTCTCTTCTGTTGCAGGATAGAACTGTATATTCCCTGTGATTTGCCCTGCTCTTTGAGCTAGTCTGCTGTCCTCACCCAGATGGAAGACAATCTCCATTGCATGTATTGAAGCGAGTTTGCACCACTGGTCCATCCCATTTTAAAGGTGGAAGATGGGATGCCATCATTTCCTTTCTTTCTGATATGGACCAGCATTGCATTCTAGCTGGAGCAAAATGGGATGAGCAATGAGGAAAGTTGTCCTGCTAGAACTGATACTCTTTTGGAAGCAGGCACATCTTCCTAGCTGCTACAGTCCTAAACACGAGCAATCTTGTCCAATGATGGGTGAATGATACACTGCAACATTCTGTTGCAAGTCTCATTTGTCTGCATAGTATTCAGCTTTTATTTTGGAGTGTTTGTTTTGTTTTTATCTGCTTAAAG
>CAOLHI010008152.1:0-10616 GCA_948474755.1 Ctenosaura bakeri | reverse complement strand
CCACCTTTGCATCTTAATGATTGGCCAGTAGAGTGGGGAGCCTCCCTTGAGGAAGCTCAATTGCAGGGCTTTGTGTGTTGGTTCTGTGATGGATCATCCATGCACGTGGATGGTAGCCCACGGACAGGCTATGGAGCAATCCAGGTCACAGACTCCTTCACCCTACAGGGAAAAGCCCGGCCACATTTCAGCCAGGCGGCTGAGGTAGAGGCTCTGAAAGCTATTTTGGAGCATGAGCCGCTTGACTGTCCCTTGGCAATTTACATGGACTCTGACTGGATGGCAAAGGCTGCATCCGTCTCGCTACCAATCTGGATCCAAAATTATCTCAAAACCTCCGATGGGAAGCCCATAGCACATCTAGACAAATGGGTCCATATTGCAGCCCAAATTCAGGAGAGGGTCACCCCTACATGGGTAGCTCATGTCAGAGGGTATCAGAAAAAGGATATGGCTACCTGTGTGTGGAACAATAGGGCTGACGCCATTGCACAAGACGCAGCGTTATTGGACAATGGGGGCCCCATCGCTGGCATTAACGTGAAGCCCAAGGAATTTTTAGTGCCCCCAATGTTCGATCTAGGGGTGTTGCAGAAAGGGGATTCGAAGATTTTGGAATTGGCCAGGAAGGGCTCTGACGAGTCTGGCTGACTCAAGATCTCCCAAATAGACGGAGTATATTGGGCTATCGATGCCAGTGGCCAGCACCACTGGATCATACCCCAAGACCTCCAAAGTGATATTATCCAATTTGTTCACGAGCAGGGACACTGAGGTCACAACGTGACACTGTATCAGGTTCGGGACACCGGGTGGTGGCCACGAGTTAAGCAGGATGTCGACCAATGGGTGGACAACTGTTTATCTTGCGCCATGGTCAATGCTGACCCCTCCGACCCCAAGGCTCCCATCCAACATCAGCGCATTGAGGGTCCTTGGTCACGTATCCAGGTGGATTTTATAGGTCCGTTGCCCGCGACCCCACGTGGCAACAAATACTGCCTAACGGTCATCGATCCCTTCTCCAAGTGGATTGAGGCCTTTCCATGCAGGGACAACACAGCGAGCACAACAGCGTGCTTGCTCTTTAACAATGTCTGGGCTAGGTGGGGTGTGCCACATGTACTTGACTCAGACTTCGGCCCCCACTTTCTCGGTGAGGTCACCCAAGAGCTGTGCAGGGCACTGGGCATTCAGCAACGCTTCCACATTGCCTATCATCCCCAGAGTTCAGGTCAGGTGGAGAGGACAAACCGTTATCTGAAGGAAGCCCTTCGGAAAATGGTGCGTTCCTCTGGAAAGGATTGGGACATAAAGCTGCCCATCATCTTAATGGCCTTCCGAGGCACGGTGGCATCCCACGGCTTCACGCCACATATGGTAATGACAGGGTGGAAGATGATGCTGCCCAAAGCTTTTTGGATCAATACCAGTCTCCCCTCCGAGTTGGAACCAGTGGTTCTCAATGAGTGGGTCCGGAATCTAGTCAGCCACTTGGGGCAAATACACCGAGAGGTTGCTGCCCAACTTGGCAAGAATTTACAAAAAATGGACAAAAGACTAGGTTGGGTAAATCATCCCTGCTAGTGGAAGGAAGGGCAGTTAGTCCTCTATAGGAATTTCTATAAGGACAAACACTCCCTTGCTGCCAAGTGGGTGGGACCGGTCCCCGTTGTGAAGCGGGTCTCCCCGCTGAATATCAAGTCAAAATACCTAAGAAGAAGGGAGACTGGCTCAAGTTTTTCCACGTCTCTCAGCTGAAAGAGTGGAAAGGCCAGCCAGTCGAGCCCAAGGGAATCGTGGACACTGAACCCTGCAAGAAAGGCTCTGGGAAGACTCCCATGAGCGCACTGCAAGTGTCCCTAAATTATCGGGAATTGCCAATCATTGACTTGTCTGAGATATTCGTCTCCATTTACGAGGTGTTCGACAATGGTTGAACATCTCCAACCTGCAGGGAGCGGAGGTCGAGTGGCGAACCCCTCCCAGGCTCCAGGTCTCTGTATATAGTTCTGCCTATAGTTGATAGTTGTTTAGCTATAGTGTTAGAGTGGTAAGTTTGTCTGTTTTTATAACTGCTTTGGGCAGAAAACCAACGGGTTGGCTGACTTGAGGTTCCCCTATGGTTCCTCTGGGATAAACCGGGCCTACAGAGTCAGCTCGGATACCCTGAGGAGGGGAAAGGAGTTAGGCTGTAGCCCCTGCCATCTCTCAGGTGGAGGGATGGTCTTGCGAACGGGGGGTTTTAGGGACCATGAGGCGAGACATGAGCATCTCCCTCTCAGTGGGACCAGGTCTGACTCTGGAGTCTCGGTCTACCACCAGGTTATGTCTCGCCCTCCAAAGATTTCTCATGCCTTTCTTTCCGGAAGCCCAGATTGTTAGGCTGAGAACAGTCTGGAACCTCCGTCTTCATTCCCCACTTGATTCAGTTTAGTGTTTTATACATTTAGACGTACCTCCAATGCCCCTTAAGGGCCGGAGACCTACACAATTGGCAACGACGACTGGCCCCGGTGCATTGTTCTTCATTTGCATATGTTGGTAGGACATTTGCATATGTAAGGCCCACCATCCGGGACAATCTCCAGCAGGGTCAGCGTCCACACTGGTAATAAGCAAATGTGCACTCGTTTGCCCCTGTATTGGTCAAGTCTTTCCTTTTACCAGCTTGGGAGCCACCGCCTGGGCGGAAGCCAGAGTCTAACCTAATCCACCTAAGAGTATGTCCCAGCCTAATTCAGCCTGGAGAAGTGCAATGTGAACTCTCTCACATTGCCAAGACGTGTCCAATCCACATCAAGGTGTCACGTCATAGTAACGTGTGTGTGGTAGACACAAAATGCCTCATTAAGGTGAGCCAGCCTGACTTCGAACCTTGCAGGCCCGGTTCACCCCAGATAGTATCCTTGAATGGAGGCCCCTCTACTGAGGTGTGGTCGGACTGCCTTCTATCTCACAGTGACCAAGGTCCGAGGCAGTCACCCCTGTCCCCTCCATGCGCTTTGACTCTGCCTGGCGCCCTGTTAACAGCTCACCGAGGCTCCTAGTACCCCCAGTCTTCATGACCTGAATTCAACTCCCATCAGGCCCTTCTCCGTTCATTTGCATCTAATTTCAGTATTGGCTGTAACCTGTGTCAGTTCTTTCCACTCTGAGCAATAGGTCGACGGTTCCCGTGACCAAGACTAATCCAGTCTCACCCACATCCCCGGATGCCTTGGGGGGGGGGTCGACAAGCCATCGTTCGCGTCGAGGGTCCAGCCCGAGACGACCTCCCATTCCTGTTATCGCAGTTTGGGATCCACTGCCAGCCGCTCCCCAACGGACCTTGCCAGATGCCTGCCATTCTCACCAAATAGACCGCTTTTGCTACTTAGACTCTGCCATGTACCACTTCCACAAGCCTCCTCCTGCAACGCTAGCAAGCCTGGGCTAGTTCACCTCAGGACTATTTGTTTGCAACCCTGTTCTGCCTGCATCTCAGCTAATTGGAACTCTTTCAAGTTTGCCCACATTCCGGACCTCACTAGAACCTTTGAACTCTGTGGCCGCATTAACTTTTCTGTAACGGGGGGGGGGGTGCCTGGATATTCGTGCCTGCACCATGCCTTCCCCAAACCAGGAACCGTGCCTCCATTCCCAAGCCTGAACTGTTGGTAACTCTTAAACATTGCCCGCTTTCCACTGGGCTATTGTTTTGCTTGCGTTGATATTTTGCCCACTTCTCCACTGGCATGGTCCCCCATGCCTGCCGCAACTCTGGACCAGCTCTCTCGTTTGCCATGCCCTCAGGAGCAATTCTGTTTGCCCATCATCCACTGAAATGTATGCTTTGCAATTCTGTTGATTTTCCATGACTATATTGTTATTGTGTATCCGTTCATGTTCATTGTTGGCTACTTTCCGGACTGTAGCTGTTAATTTGCCCTTGTTGCCATTCAGCTACTGTTGGCGTTGATGTTTATTTGTAAATATGTAGTTAGGTATAGGATATTGATAGTTAAGGGAATGCTTTGCTAGTTAGTGATGTCATTAATTCACATTGCTTTGAAATGTTGTGACCCTGGTACCATAGTCCTAAATTTGGCTCCAAATTTGGTTCTGTTGTTTAATTGGAAAAATGTGCGCTATTGTCCCCAACACCGCCCATTTTTCGGGGGGGGGATTGTTACTTCTGGTATGGCACCTTGGGTGAGGACCCCCACATATCATTTTGATATCATTTAATTCGGCCTTAGCTGGATTGGCTTGCAGTTACCTCACTCCACGTGTTTGCAAGGTTCTCTGGACAAGCACGGACAGAATGTGGCTGTTAATGGTTTTGCATTCCATTCCCCATTGAAGCCAGCAACTCCAGCCTCGCCCGCCGCTTCAAGGAACTTCCAGCCGCAAACTCCACAATAGCTGCACGGCTCTCAGCCAAACTACACTTTTATGTTGGGCCATCAACATCCCAGCCACGCTATTGTCATCAAACACAAATCCAATCATGCTAAGTTTGACCTTTCCAGATCATTTGTCCAGTGCCAAAACTCCTTTTGTTCTCACCTGGCTTGCCATAGCTGGTAGGCACAAACTTCAGTATAAAAACCCCGCATCTCGAAACAGACTTCGGACTACTTTGGACTGCCCTCCCGCCTTGCTGCCAGTTGTCTAAGGGAACTCCCGTCAGCGAGCCCCCTTGAACTTTTTCCCGGAACCTCTGCTTCTCCCTCTTCAGGACTACGAGATCAGGCCGTATTGCCTACCCATTGCAATTCCCTTTTCTATTTCCCAGTTAGTTAGTTCATGTCTTGTCTTTCGTGTTTTTGTCCTTAATAAAATATTATTTGTAGTTTGGAAAAACC
The DNA here is from genome assembly GCA_948474755.1 of Ctenosaura bakeri. Taxonomy (NCBI): domain Eukaryota; kingdom Metazoa; phylum Chordata; class Lepidosauria; order Squamata; family Iguanidae; genus Ctenosaura; species Ctenosaura bakeri. The sequence goes on along the minus strand of CAOLHI010008152.1, from coordinate 5,766 downwards.
TTGTCTAGTTGCTCTCTGACCCGCCGCTGTATACATTGGGTTAAAGATCTCGCTAAGTTACTCTGCCTCTCGTTAGTCAAAAGGTGCTCCAGCTAATCTTCCCCCAATTGGTATTTTTGATTGGCAAGGTGGGCACCCCTCCAGGGACCCCCAAAATTACAGGGTAACACTATCCTTTTGCTTTCATTTTTTTTCTTTTGGTGCGAAGAAGGATTTCTTGGCTTGAATGTCAGATTCTTCCTCTCCTCCTGACTGTTTCTTTCTCTTTTGTTTTGCCAATTGTATATCACCCATTTTAGAAACAACTACCAGCACTTCTCCAACTTCCACTACCCCAACTACAACCACCGTGACACCTACAACCTCAGAAGCCACCTCCACAACTTCAACCACCACGGGTGAGTATCACTTCTTCTTCTCCTAAAGCGTTCTTCAGTGCACAAGAGAAATTTCTTTTTGGCGAGACTCAGGACTGTAAAGGTCAGTGGTCCTCAGCTATGGAGCAGAAGACCAGGCTGTAATAAGGAGCCGTCTGGTTCAGCCCAAATTGCCAAACTAACCTGGGTGTTATGGGTAGGGCAACTGAAGACTGTCTCTTTCTTTTCCTTTTCTTTCTTTCGAAAGATTGGAAATCCTTTATGGACATTATCAGCAATAAACAAGCCAACAATGCAAAAATTTATAATCACTAGTCATTCTATTCAAATTAATTAGTTGGTTCTCTAACGGTAGAATAATATATCTTTTCCTCCATAAAGTTCTCTTTCTTTCATTCGAATTTTCTCCGGAGCTCAGAGCCGTTTTTTTTTCGTTTCGCAGCTTAGACTTGCATTTTTAGTGAATCAGTATTTAAATCTTTTACTTTAGTTTCTTAAAGGCTTCACCCTCCAGTCTGGCCAGGGTGAGAGATATAAACCCTCTGCCAAAATACAAAAAAGGCAACCCAAAACCAAAAACATAAACAGTAGGGGGTTTTGTGGAAAATAGGAAGACTTCTCTAGGAATCCTTACAGTGCTCAAACACAACACTATGTTCTACTTACAACAAATGTGGACCACAGCGCCACGGCGGCATACCTGGCAGTATCTAGAGAAATGTTCTGTCCAGGCTTTCTAGGTGCTATCGTGTGACTCTGCAAAGCTCTGCTGACAGAACCGGATCATAGAGTTTCCTTGGAGGACATAGAGATGACGAAATTCTGGCGAAAGTGGACCATACGGGGGAACTAAAGATTCCTAGGGAAAATTTATTTGATCATGGCATGAGCAAATAGCCCAAGGAGGCTTTTGAGAAAACCAGTTTAATAAACAAATTAAATTACCTTTGAATAGTTAATTCCCAAAGTGCTCAAGCTTAGAAAGTGTTAGATTATTTGTCCTATCCTTTTGTTTTCATTTCTTTTCTTTTGTTGTGAAGAAGGATTTCTTGGCTTGAATGTCAGATTCTTCCCCTCCTCCTGACTGTTTCTTTCTTTTTTGTTTTGCCAATCGTATATCACCCATTTTAGAAACAACTACCAGCACTTCTCCAACTTCCACTACCCCAACTACAACCACCGCAACACCTACAACCTCAGAAGCCACCTCCACAACTTCAACCACCACGGGTGAGTATCACTTCTTCTTCTCCTAAAGCGTTCTTCAGTGCACTCGAGAAATGTCTTTTGGCAAGACGCAGGAGTTTAAAAGTCAGTGGTCCTCAGCTATGGAGCAGAAGACCAGGCTGTAATAAGGTGCCACCTGGTTCAGCTTCCTGAATTAGCCCAAATAGCCAAACTAACCTGGGTGTTATGGATAGGACAACTGAAGACTGTCTTTTTTTTCCTTTTCCTTTTTTTTCTTTGTTAAGATTGGAAACCCTTTATGAACATTTTCAGCAATAATGAATCCAACAATGCAAAAAAATTTGATCGGTTGTCATTCTATTCAGATTACTTTGTTGGGTATCTAAGGACAGAAAACAGATCCTTCCTTATTTAAAATTCTCTTTCTTTCATGCAAGTTTGCCTAGGAGGTCAGAGCTGTTTTGTGGTTTGGCAGGTTACACTTACATTTTTAATGAGTCAGTTTTTAAATATTTTAGTTTAATTTGTTATTAGGGTGCACCATCCAATCTGGCCAAGGTTAGAGATGTAAAGCCCCTGCCAAAGTCCAAAAAATGCAACCCAAAATCAAAATCATAAACGGTAGGGGTTTTTGTTGAAAATAGGAAGACTTCTCTATGAACCTTTATAGTGTTCAAACACAAGGCTATGTTCCACTTCTGACAGACGTGGGCCACAGCGCCACGGTTGCAGTTCTGGCAGTTCATGAAGAAGTGTCTCCTCCCGAGTTTCAAGGTGCTATAGTGTGATTCTATGAACCTCTTCTGACAGAAGAGGAGTATAGAATTGCCGTGGAGGACCGAGAGATTATGAAATTCTGGTGAAATTGGACTGTATAGTCATAGAATCATAGAATCACAGAAATTTAGAGTTGGAAGAGACCACACGGGCCATCCAGTCCAACCCCCTGCTATGCAGAAAGACCCTCAAAGCACTCCCAACAAATGCCCATCCAGCCTCTGCTTAAAAACCTCCAAAGATGGAAACTCCACCACACTCTGATGCACCATATTTCACTGCTGGGCAGCCCTGACTGTCAGGAAGTTCTTCCTTACGTTCAGGTGGAATCTCCTTTCCTGCAGCTTGAATCCATTGCTCCTTGTCCTGGTCTCTGGAGCAGAAGAAAACAAGCCCTCTCCCTCTTCAACATGACATCTCTTCAAATATTTAAACATGGCTATCATCCTGAGGGAACTAGAGAATCCTGAGGGGAATAAATTTTTCATGGCATCAGTAAACAGAATAAAAAGAATTTTAAGAAAAGTTCAACAAAAAATTAAAATACCTTTGAAATCCTTTCCTTTTTTTTCTTTTGAAAGCTTGGAAACCATTTATTGACATTATGAGCAATAAACTATTCAACAACGCAAAAATTGATGATCAGTAGTCATTCTATTTGATTTACTTAGTTAGGTCTCCATTGGTAGAATAACAGATCTTTTCTTCTTTAAAATTCTCTTTTTTTCATTTGTGTTTGCTTAGGAGGACAGAACCGTTTTGTGGTTTCGTATGTTAGACTTACATTTTTAATGAGTCAGTGTTTAAATCTTTTACTTTAGCTTGTTAGTACTTTGCACCCTCCAATCTGGCCAGGGTTACAGATGGAAAACCCATGCCGAAATGCAAAAAATGCAAACCAAATCAAAATCACAAATGGTAGTTTTTTGTTTCTGTTTAAACTGGAAACACTTCTCCAGGAAACCTCATAGTACTTCAACACAACTTATGTTCCCCTTCTCATAGACATGGTTCACAGGTCCACCATGGAGGATCTAAAAGTACTTAGAGAAGTGTTCTCTCCAGTGTTTTCTAGGTCGTATGGTGTGACTATGTAACAGACTATATCTGACAGAAGAGGAACATAGTGTTGATGTGGAGGACCGAAAAATGAAATTCTGTTGGAAGTAGAACATACTGTCATCTTGGAGGACCTAGAAATTCCTCAGGCTAATATATTTTTTCATGGCATGGGGAAATTGACCAAAAAAGCCTTTTAGATAAACAAGTTTAAAAAGAACTTAAAATAAACAGCGAATGGTTAAATCCTGAAGTTCTGAAGCTTGGAAAGTGTAAGATTAACTGTCCTATACTTTCGTTTTCATTTGTTATCTTTTGATTTGGACAAGTATTTCTTGGTTTTTACGTCAGATTCTTCCCTTCTTTCTGACTGTTTCTTTCTTTTTTGTTTTTCAATTATCAATAATTTTAGAAACAACTACCATTACTTCTCCAACTTCCACTTCCCCAAGTACAACCACAGCGACAACTACAACCTCAGAAGTCACCTCCACAACTTCAACCACCACAGGTGAGTATCCCTTCTTCTTTTCCTAAAAATTTCTTCAGTGTACTCCAGAAACTTATTTTCCTGAGATGTACGACTGTATGGTCTGTGATCCTCAGCTATGGAGCAGAAGACCAGGCTTTAAGAAGCCATTTCATTAAGCTTCCTGAATTAGTCCAAGTTGGCAAACTAACCTGGGTGTTATGGATAGGTCAACTGAAGTCTGTCTTCTTTTCCTTTTTTTTTTTCCTGAAAGGATGGAACCCATTTATGAACATTATCTGGAATAAACAATTGACCAATGCAAAAATTTATGGTCAATGGTGATTCCATTAGAATTACTTAATTGGGTCTCTAACTGTAGAATAACATATATTTTCTTCTTTAAAATTTTCTTTCTTTCTTTAGAGTTTCCTTGAGAGTTTGGGTTTTTTTTTTTCAAATCTTTATTCAATTTCAACATAAAAGTTCCCAACAATTTCAAAACATTGTAGAGAAATCACCAGTCGATTCACGTAGAGAAAGGAGCAAATAAATAGAGATAGCAAGAAAGACAAACTATATCCTAAAAAGAAAAGAAAGAAAGGGGTGGGAGGGAGGGAAAGGAAAGAAAAGAAAGAGGGGGGAAGGAAAGGTAAGAGTAAAGAAAAAAAAAGAAAAAAGAATGAAAAAAGAGAAAAAAAGAAAGAGAGAGAAAAATAGAACTCCCCAAAAAACGCAATCAATACAGAATCTCCTGTCCAAGAATGAACAGGAACAAATAGTTGAAGAATTAGAAATTACTCGTTATAGAGAAGAGAGGAAATAGAAAGATCAACTACTTATGTTATCCTGAAAATTGGGGGGTCCTGTGAGGGGCGCCCAGCTTTGCCAATTAAAATACCAAATGTGGGGAAATTAGAACTCAGAGCACTGTTTAGCTAGCGAGAGGCAGGGTAACGTAGCGAGATCTTTCACCCTATGTCTACGGCTTCGGGTCAGAGAGGAAGCCAACAGGGGTTAAATAAACAAATAGAAACTTTATTAAACATAAACAGCAAAATAAGTTAGTAGGTTAGAATGTAACATTTTAGTTTAGTGTGCTAATAGAATAAGTCCTCCTCTTTCATGAAGTTAGTGGTGCAAGACCTCTTGAAAAGGAGAACAAACACAAATCGAAATCGAAATCACAAAAAGTTTTTTTTAAAGACTGAGAATACTTCTCTAGGTATCTCTACGTCATCCAGCACCATAGAGTCCCACTGGAGGATCTAGACATTCCTAGAGACAATATAATTTTCCATGGTGGGGCAAATAGATTAAGAAGTTTTTTAAATAAATGAAATGAAATGAAGTAACTCCTCAGTAATCAAATCCATGAGTGCTGAACCCATGAAAATTGAGAGGCCAATTTATTGTATGTTAGTTTTAGAGCTTTTTTTCTTTTCTTTAGATGCATATTTCTTGTAACTCTTTCTGGCTGTGATTCTGTTTCTTTTTTTGTTTGTTTGTTTAAAATTATGAAATAATCTCAGAAGCAACTAGCAGCTCTTCTACAACTTCCACTATCTCCAGCAGCACCTCTACCACCCAACGAAGTACCACAAGGACATTAACAACATCACCAGTCACCACCAAACCTTCAACCACTGTTGGTGAGTATCACTTCTTTTCACAAACCTTTCTGTGCTGCCCACAGTAATCTATTTTTCAGAGATGAAAAGAAATTTGAATCTGAACACTTTCATTTTGATGTGGGATTTTATTCCATCTATCTTAATTTTCAGGGATCATATAGTAAAGCCCTCTGATTGTCAGCTAAGGAGTGGAAACCTGGCTGTAATAAGGAGGAAGCTTTAAAAAGTTAGTGTCCCTGTACTGAATACTCATTGCATGTGG
>CAOLHI010008150.1:0-10217 GCA_948474755.1 Ctenosaura bakeri | reverse complement strand
TTTTCCTTTTGAATGATATCCTACTTTTCAGCATCAGGAGCCTCAAAGTAGCTTACAGCATGGTTTTTAAAAGATGTGCATGAATATAATAAAATCTGAAATAAAGTCAAACTGAGAGCTGAGAACCAGAGCAACATTATAATAAATTGTAAAATCAGACAGAAAATCTAGAACCAGCTAGAGGCTTAATGGAACGGGACTGTCTAGTTCAGCTGTCTAAATACAGAGGCAGGAAACCAGATGTTGGATTATAACTTCCATTATCATTGACTATGCTTCTAAGGATGATGGGAGTATTCAAAAATTCCCCTCAAAATATACAAGAAAATCCCTAAAGGCTGGCATGATGTAAGGCTGACCTAAATTCCTCCCTGAATGTGCCCCCATTGCAGTGTTTGTGTGACAGCACATACAGATATGGTGTCTGGCTTCTCTCTATCCAGCAACAACCTGGGCCATGACAGTCTTTGTTGGAAAACAAGGGGCCAGAATATTCAATATAACTTTCTGTTCTCAGTACAAAATGATTTCAAGGCACTAGATGGACTTTTCCATGTGGAACTTGGTGATACAGTACTGTCCCGTTTATCCGACGCTCGGTTATCCAACCATCCAGATTAACCGACGTCGCGATGGCCTGGGGGCATGGCTGTGGGCATTTCCGCATCCCCAAACATGCCCCGACATGCCCCGACACGCCCCCGGCCCGCCCCGACACGCCCCCCACGCCCCCAAAATGGCAGCGCCACAGGTGTCCGGGTAATCCGACCCTTCCGGTTATCTGACGCTGCAGCCGCCCGTTTGGGTCGGATAACCAGGACTCTACTGTACTTGATAGAAACTTGTTAGATTATGTTGGTGGCTAAATGAATACCAGCATTTTATACATATCTGCTCAAAGGGAATTCTCCCTGAGTTCAATTGGACAAATGAAACATCAGTGTTTGGAAGCAAATGTTGACTTTTCTTTGTATCTTGTCTGCATGCCCCCAGAAATATGTCAGTGACCATTTTTAAGGAGGGTTCAGAATCTTTGCAGCTTTCCAGCTCCTGTCAGCAGGCAATGCAAAAAGACAGGAAAGCTTGACGCTGCAGTCTAACAACATATGGAGAGCTGTATAGTTCTTAGCCCCTTTTTGATAGCAAAGCTAGGCTTGATGGCACATTGTCTGATTTAACAGGGCAACTCTTTCTTATAGTCCCCACTGGCAAATAATGTTTGGGAAAGTTATGTTTTGGATTTCAGCTCTCTGAATCCTTTAGCCAGCATAGCTTTTGGCCATAGTAGTCAGGAGATTCTCACAACTGTGGTACAAAAAATAACTCTTCTGAGTTCTGAGTGGGGGTGGATGAAGCAAAGTGGAATTCTGTCATCCCGTGTCTGAAAATATTAGAAAGATCTGGATAGTCTTTGGAAGGGAGGCCTCTGGAAATCTATCTAGTGTATAGGAAACTGTTTAGAAGCTTAGGGTTTGAATGTGTATTATGAAGGGCAAGCATGTAGACCATGTTAATATCCACTCTAGCCTCAGATGTTCAAGCTCTTTTATCTTGTCAGTCAGGATCTGACAACAGAGGGCACAGAACCTGATTTGAGAATCACTTCAGAAAAATGTTTGGATACTGCATTTGTGTGCACATGTATGCACATGTACATTGCTGCCTATTGCCTTCATTGCACTGGATGCTACTTGTTAATATAAAGTCAACGAAGAGGCCTGCTGCATCACACCAGAACGTCTTATATTTATTCTTCCATATTGGTCAACAGTGTGCTTCTGGGAAGCTCATAATAGCCAGCAATAGCATGTGTGTTTCTATACTGCTTATCAGTTAAGTGTTCTCTAAGAGGTTTACAATGTGTTTAGCTAATTGCCCCCAACAAGCTGCGTACTCATTTTACCGATCTGCGGAAGGATGGAAGGATGAGTCAACCTGGAGCACAGCAGGATCGAACTCACAACCTTGTGGCTGCAGTACCCGCATTTGACCACTGTGCCACAAGGGCAGGAAATAATCACAATGGCATCTTCCCAGTGCTGCTCCTCAGCCATAATTTGCGTCTGAGGGAAAGCTGCTTCTGAACTTGATAACTACCAGAGCTAAGAACCATTCACAGACCTACCCTTCATGAATTTTTCTAATGCACAGTTACACTTTTTCCGATGCTGCTTCTGAAGTAAATTCCACCTTGTATGAAGTACTTCCTCCTGACTATCCCAGATTTTGGAAAGTTTTTTTAAAAAAATAACTAATTAAGTTATAATTTCAAAGCCAAAAATAGTAAGTTACTATATTCTAGTTACAATTTTAGGAAGTCTTTCCTATATCACATGCAAAAAGTGTCTAATCTCTTTCTCCATTTGGTAGTTATCATGCAAATTTTAATGCACAATATTTATAAACCATGAAGTTTAATTTGGGATAACATTGATCAAATACTCTGTATCTGCATTGGTTGGTATGCTGAACAAAGTCTGAGCTTTGCATACTAGGCACTTTATTTTTAAAAAAGGAGCAAATATTAACTAACAAAAAAAAAAGACTTGTGGATAACTCTTAGGAATGTATCATTTCTTTTTCAGTGATCAGCTATGGAAACTGGATTAAGTGATTGAGAGCATTAAGTGACGGTTTAAGACATAATCTAGAAAGGAAATATATCGCTGTATGTTGCATGGCAAGTTGTAGTACTGTGCAAGAGGAGATCATAGTTCTGCTGTCTTTGCAAGACCAAGGAAAGAACTCACTGTAATCCTAGAAAGACGATAAGATTTTTCCAAAACTTATGACTGTAGTGAATATCACTGTAGAGAATGTGAAAGCTGGGTTTTCCACAATCCATCTATTTTGCTACATTGGAGTTATTGTGCCTGAATTCCAACTGTCATTGTGTACATATGATTGCCAAAGTTCCACAACCTATCTTTGAACCATTTGTCATAATGAAATAACAGTTATGATTTATCTAAACCTGGAAAAAATAAAAGCCGGATACAGTCTTTCCTTTCCTGCTCATGCAATCTGAAATTAGTATAAACCAGAAAATCAATCTCAAAAGAAGATACTTTGAAAACTTTTGAATGTGAATGTATTATCTAGTTAGGTGGGATAAAAGAAAGAATGGATTTTATCTAGTGAGTCCTGTGTGTTTGTTGATCTGCAGGAATAAATGAGTGTGTGAGTTGACATGAGATACAATGAAAGGACGAAATTTTCTGCCACAAGAAATGAGGACCACCTGGGAAAAGTTATCCTTTTGGACTACAACTCCCAGCATCCTCCAGCCAGCATAGCCAATGATCATGCTGGCTGTGGGAACTGCTGGAGCAGTAGTTTTTGGTTTGTTTCTTTTAAGTACATTTTCCAAAGTCCAGTAATGACCGCTGACTAAGATGGTTTTAAAAGGGAATTTGTCAAATTAATAAATATTTCCATTAGTGGGTGCTGGGCATAACAAGCCAGGTGAAGCGCCCACATTCAAAGGCAGCACGACTCTGACATCCACCGGCTGGGGAATTCTGAGGGTCATTAGTCCCAAAAGTAACCTTTCATAGGTGTGAATTTGTATACATTCATTGGGGGCTGCAGATAAAACAGCAAGAAATGTCTCTTGTACTTCTGTCCTCTGTGGGCTGCCCCAGTGTATCTGGCTAACTGGTGTGGGAAAAGGATATTGGATATATTGGACCTCTAGTCTGTCTGATCTAGCTGGAGTAATATTCCCACCCATGACAGAAAAGAGAGGAGTGGAAGAGGAGGGAGCTTGTTTCACATGCTGCTAAACTGGAGATGCTTGGAAGTGGTACAGAGAACTGCCTGACATGTTATTCTGTGGTTGCCTGACTCTTTTATTTGCACTGCACAGCAGTGAACATGTTTATAAGACGTGGCAGCTGAGATGCAGAACTGTGCTCTGAGTTGGGGGCAGTGGCAGGCGGGGTGGGTGGGAGAAATCTTTTGGGCTGCTATTTCCTTTTCAGCCTGACCCCAGATTGTTTGGAAAGAGTTTCTTCCTCCTCCCAAGTCTTCCCTCCTCTTCTCTCCATCCTGGCCTCTGAGGGGTGTTAACAAATTAAATGCAGACTTTCTTACAGAGCAACTCTTTTCCTTCCATTTGAGCTAAAAGCAGAAGGCAGGCAGGACTGAACTGACGACAATGGAACACGTTTGCTCTGACTGTTGGATCTTAGTGGGCTAGTGTTGTATCTGTGGATTGCACAGCAAGGATGGCATATCCAGGGAAATCTCGCTTGAGGAGATCTTTCAGTGAGCATATCAAGGTCTCCACCAACAAAGCATGGGACGTCTTTTGGAAGAGTGCCCGAGAAAAGCGTCTATCAGGTCAGCTAGCCATGTTCTTTCACTTGTGATTTTACCAATGCAAAATGAGCACTGCTTCATCATTTACTTGCATGTGTCCGCTGAGTGTACATTGAAACCATAAAAACAGAGACTAATTCTCTTATTCTTGTATTAGCATATGCTTTTTCACATGAGGTAGTATTTTCTGGTTTGTACCTTGGTAGTACTCCACAGGAAATGCAGGATATTGGCTCCCAAAATTTATGCCAAAAGCTGCCTAATGTCGTCAATGCTTTCATAATCATTGACGCAAGCCACTGTCCATACATGATGACAGGCAGATTTTAATGCTTAATATGTCAAGAAAATAAAGTAGATAGTAGAATTCGGAATCTCATGTGAAGACTACATTGCGAAATGTCACATTAGCCGTGTTCTTTTGCATGCAATGCTTCAACCTGGTGAGTGCAAACAGCTGTTTTGGTAAAGTCTAGAACAAATTTGAACCATGTGGAATGAAATTATTAGCAGATATGTAAAGTTTGCAGTGGTATATAATGCTTTGTAGTCCTAACTAATTCTCTGTGCGTATAAAAAAAAGGTGAGAATTGTATGTTTATGTGATAGCATTCAGAGGCACATGTTGATATCCTGACACTCAGTGGGGAAGTCTGGTAGTGCTAGGTAAACACTGGAGAAATGTATTCTACATATAGCCCTTTTCAACAAATACAACTGTTGTTAGTAGGCACTGCTCTGCAAAGAAGTTTTGGGTTTTTCAACCTGAAGCCTATGCTGTGTAACAAATAATATATGCTGCAGTTTTCTTTAAAATGCAGTAAATGTGTGTTAAAAAATGGGTAAGTCAAGCTTTTCCTAATGCAACAATTAGCACTTGGTCTTTTTAAGCTTTGCTGAGATGCAGAAACCAAGTTCTGTGGTAGAAATTTATACTCTGAATGGCTTCTATCTTACTAGAATTCATCTGTGCAACATGCTACTAGTGATGGCTGGCTTGTACCTTTACATGTTAGACATAGTAGAAAACCTGAGTATCAATGGCTAGTAAAGGAAGTATTCAGGGCACCTGTTCTGACAAGTTATATCTGTAAATTTTGAACTTCAATAGAAATGGAAAATGGAGTGCTGCTGAATGAGTGTTTGTCTGCAATCTACCATCTTCAAACTTGAAATTTTACTGAGGGAGGATCCAGACAGCATTATTTTCCATAGGTGTGAGAGCCAATGTGGTATAGCAGTTTAAGTGTTGGACTACAACCCTGGAGACTAGGGTTTGATTCCCCACTTAGCCATGGAAACCCACAGTGTGACCTGCCCCAGAGAACCCCATCACAGGGTTGCCATAAGTCAGAAATAACTTGAAGGCACACAACCACACCATTCTCTCTGTGCCTTCTCACTGCCACTTCCATCTTTTTTACCAGAAAATGTCCACAGAAAGATGGAACAGGTGTATAACACCATTTGATTGGTAATACGTTCGGTTCTCTATCTGGAAGCACCCTTAGATCAGCTAAAACAAACTTAATACTCATTCAAATACCATGATACTCAAAATCGATTCAACAGACTGGTAGGTCTGTTTCCACTCTTCAGCCTCCACCAGCAAGTGTCACCACCTGCCCCTGTTTCACGTAGCGCAGAGTGATGCGCACAAATGGAAGCAAGTTTGGCACATTTGCATATCTTCTTCCAACTGCAGGAATTGTATTGCTGGTTGGGAAGGGAATGCAGTGTTTTCAGCACCAAACTGTTGTAGATACACATACTCTGGGCATCACCCAAAAGAAAGAAGGGAAAATCCCCCAACCCCCATCTCATTAGGAAAGGAAAGAGGATAGTTCATTGGCAGAGTCAGGGTACCTGATCTGTACACAGAAGGTTTCAAGTTCACTGCCTGATATCTCCATGAAAGGCTGGGAAAAACTCCTATCCAAAACTCTGAAGAGCTGCTGCCAGTCATTGTCAACAACACTTAAGTTAGGGAGACTGATGGTTTGGCATGGTGTAAAGCAGCTGCCTACACCGCTACATAAACCAGCTCTTTCAGAAGGTCATTGGGAGAGTGTGGAGAAGTTGCAGTCTCCATGTTGGGTTAAGTAACAATCCTTTCTGCAGTCCTGGAGGGCCATTATCCAATCAGTGTCTATAGTACTTGGGTAGATAGACAGTTTTATTGAATATAAGGCAGTTTTCTATGTCCCTGAGTCAGAAATATTGAATTTATCTTCTCCTGCTAAATTAAAAGTTGAAACAGTAACAGAGCACAATGCTCTGCAGCATTTCACTAATGAAAACTGGGACATCTGTGGCTGAGCAATATCAGAGTTTGGCCAAAAGGGTGTGGCAAGACAACAAGATGGCAAAAGTTTTTAATAAGAAAAAACACAGAAAACTACTGTTTAAACAGAAAAACCCTGGAATTTTTATACTGACTGTAGGAAAGGCTGAAAAAACAAAAACAAATGCATCTACTGGGAAGAGCAAGATCTGCCCCTTCCTCTTTTCTCTTTCCTGCCAAGTTAGCTGAGTATAAACAACTTTTGAACTATGAACTCAGTTTGCAGAAACTGAAGTGAGCCAAAGACAAAAGAGGCAAGTGGGAGGAGAGCAGGGAAACTTGGATGTGTTATAAAAGATGCAGAGAAAATGGGATGGCAGAGGATTAAATGGACAGTCCCTGTACGGAGCACTGAAAGTTCTTGTCACTAGCGCAGACTGTCCTTCTCTTACAAACTTGAATATACTTTGCCTTGTTTTCACCAGAAACCCAAGCCATTTTTGGTTCCTTTTCATAAAATCTGTTTCATTAGGCAGTTCTCTAGGGGGTGGGGGGTGGGGAGGCAGCACTCAACGCGTTCTTTCTGCCTCACTGAAATATCTGAATCTCAGACTTGTATCAATGTGGAATGGGACAGAAATTGAATACAGTAGATATTGGTGGGGGAATCTGTTCTCATCAGTCCTGACCTGAGTTAGATCTAAAATCCCCAAATTACATGGGAAGAAATATTAGGCAGTGCTATGCAGATTATCAACTAGGATAAATGGGGGCAGAAAAGAGATCAGGATGGGGCTCAGGATCAGTTGGAGAGGACATAGCTGCTTGCCTCCAGGTCTAGACAAACAGTGTCATCTCATGCCAGGGTCAGAGACTGCCATCGTCCAGATGTTGTTAACTGCAGTACCCACCAGCCATAGTCAACTGCAGTCAAATGGTAAGGGATTGTGTAAATTGTGGTCTGCGATGGAACACCATTATTGTTCTCCCACTGTGTTATGGATATCTCAGCTGTTGTCATCACAATAACAATTAATCCCAACCAGTGCCACCACATATTCATTAATTGATCAATTGTTCCCCACCTCTGCTGATCATCATGTTTTAGGAGTTCCTCTAATGAATGGCCTACCTCTATCACCAAGAAATAACAGAACACCTTTAATTTAAGTGAAGAACTACCTTTGTCATATCCTTCAACTAGAGCATCTTTGCCTCCATGACATCCCACTGCTATTATATATCTATATTCTTTGGGAGCTGGTGTGGGCATGGGCATTACAAGTCCACCCTAGAGTAAATGTAATATGTGCATATCTGCAATTAAGATGATTCTTTTTCATTCTTGTTTCTTAACATTGCATTTATTAGCACCAATACTATTTTAACTGCTTTCAGTGACAGCTAAGAGGGTTTAATTCCATTTTCCTCTTAAGCCAGTTTCCTCTGTCCATCTCCACACTTAATCAAAACACAGGCAATGCTCTAAAGACGGATAGCCAGTTTGTACTCTGCTTCAGTTTACAAAAAAGATGGAAAGAATATTTAAAGACTTAGTCCTTAAGTCTATCCAAAGGCTGAGTAAGGCAGAAAAGGGGACTTCTCAACTGTTAGGAAACTCCAAGAAAGAAAATTCTCCTGAAGCCCCTTTCTTGTCCCTCATCCAGTCTTTGAATAGGTTTAAGGACTACAATCCTGCCCCCCAGCTAAGACTCCCCTTTTTCCTTTCCTCCTCCTGGCCTGGCTGCCTCCACACACCCCCACTATCTGACTGTGGGGGGGGCAGAAAAAAGTTGGGTTGGGGAGACTTTCCCCACCCTGCAAGAACATCTTTGAAAGCTGCAGTTTTCAAAGATGTTCCTACAGCAGTGAAAAAATGTCTTACATTACTCTTTCTCCCTTTAGAGAATGAAAATTTTAGTCAGGGGCATCCTTAGCTTACAGAGCCCTGGATATTCACAGCACCTTAGCTGTTCTCCAACATTTTCTTTCTGGTCCAGAAATCACCTTTTTGGATGATTCAAGCAACAATCCCCGTTTATGCTTCTGATCCTCCTGAAGGTTACTATAGAAGTCTTTTCCTTCCACAGCCACTAACAAATGAACTTCACTCTCCTCTTCTGTACCTCCACCGGCATTGTCATGTAGTATAGTCTCTGGTGATCTCAATATATTACTCTTGTTGATGCTCTTCAGCTTCTTCATTCTGTCTTCAACCTTCTTTTCCTGAATCTCTAGTTTTGTACCTAGTCCAGCTCTGACTCCTTCTCAACTCCCTCTTACTGCCTTTTCTTCCCACAGACAGATGAACGACCAATCACATTCAGTGTTTTCCATGTTCTACACAACTGAACATTCCAGAGCAATCACTTTCCATGGAATGTTCTAATACTCATACTTGCACAATTTGGATTCTGTCTACCAGTAACTTCCCTCAGTTAAGCAGTGTAACTGTCAAGCAGTGAACAATGCACCTGTTTCCAGAGCCAAGCTTGAAGTAAAAGATATACTCCCTTATCCTTCCCCTTGACTGATTGTATAACATTTTCACATCTGTTACCATTACACACAAATTTGTCTACATTTTACACATTTTCTCTTGGAGCATAGATGTTCCATCCAACGACACCTGGAGGCTACAGTTGCCCACCCCTGTCTTATACCTGGTATACCTAAAGTGAGCATACATTATTTTCATATATTTGAAAGATACCTACCAAATGATACAAGTGTCCATGGAAATGTGGCTAATATGTTGTTAAGTATCTGTTGACTCCTGACTGTATCAATATTTTCTTCCTCTGATTCTTCCTTTCCTTCTCCCCTTCAGGTCTTCCTGTATCTGCCACCTCTTCTGTAGTTCTGGCTTGGGCTTATGGAGTCTTTCCTTTGGTTTGTTTAAGGCCATTTCTGCATGAGGGAGCTGTTCTGCTATGGAGCTCAGGTGGCATCGGTCAGCTGGTCGTGCTTCTGCATGACGTTGTCACCAGCCCACCACCACCTTGTCCCTAAGTGACTCGCACATGTAGTATTTGCAAAACTGAAAAAAAAAAAATCCATTTTGTGCTTGCCATCATGCAGCGCTCTTACCATTCCCAGTCATATGGAAGTGCCAGAAGTGTACCGGCAACATTTCCTTCCTCAGCACAACAATGGAAACTGGCTGGCCGCACTGCGGAAGGAAGAGGCAGGGCCAATGAGCTCCCTTCCACAGGTGAGGTGCAGAGGGGAGCCTTCCTGGCATACTCCCTTCCCAGCAGGACAACACGAGGGAGCACCATCGTGCAGAAATGGCCTAAATTATATCTACCCCTATGAGCATGTGACTAAGGTCTGCATGGAAGATTTCTTGTTTCTCTTGAGATGAGATCCCTTGGTTCTCATTCTGAGTGCTGCATATTTGTTAAGATGTCTGTAGTGCTGTTGATGCCAAAACTAAGAATAAAAAAAGAGCAATGTGACCTGATTGGTTGGTTGTTTGGTGATGCCACAACTGCCAACTCACTCTGCATTGGCAGTTTACTGCATGGGGCAGTTTCAGTTGTGTTTTCCAGGCAAAAGACCAGAGGTTCCCCTGCATCCAGTAGATTACTTTTAATATTTCTTCTAA